>JACEFZ010011979.1:510000-729432 GCA_014155875.1 Cepaea nemoralis | reverse complement strand
ATTCAAATAAATCGAAAGCGCTAATCCCCCAGACCTGTCACATCTGATTGATGTAGAAATTTGACACTGTCACTTAATGATGTTCACTTTATCATGTCATCAGCCGATTGATGTAGGAAAATTGACACTGTCTCGTGATGATGTTCACTTTATCATGTCATCATTTGATTAATGTAGGAAAATTGACACTGTCTCGTGATGATGTTCACTTTATCATGTCATCATTTGATTGATGTAGGAAAATTGACACTGTCTCGTGATGATGTTCACTTTATCATGTTATATCAGTCGATTGATATAGAAAAATGACACTGTTTCTTGACGATATTCACTTTATCATGTCCAAAGCTGATTTAGGTAGAAAATTGACCCTGTCTATTGATATTGGTCACTTTGTGGTGTCCACAGCTGATTTATGTAGAAAATTGACCCTGTCTATTGATATTGGTCACTTTGTGGTGTCCACAGCTGATTTATGTAGAAAATTGACCCTGTCTATTGATATTGGTCACTTTGTGGTGTCCACAGCTGATTTATGTCGAAAATTGACCCTGTCTATTGATATTGGTCACTATGTGGTGTCCACAGCTGATTTACGTAAAAAATTGACCCTGTCTATTGATATTGGTCACTTTGTGGTGTCCACAGCTGATTGATGTAGAAAATTGACCCTGTCTATTGATATTGGTCAGTTTGTGGTGTCCACAGCTGATTTATGTAGAAAATTGACCCTGTCTATTGATATTGGTCACTTGGTGGTGTCCACAGCTGATTTATGTAGAAAATTGACGATGTCTATTGATATCGGTCACTTGTGGTGTCCACAGCTGATTTATGTAGAAAATTGACCCTGTCTATTGATATTGGTCACTTTGTGGTGTCCACAGCTGATTGATGTTGAAAATTTACCCTGTCTGTTGATATTGGTCACTTTGTGGTGTCCACAGCTGATTGATGTTGAAAATTTACCCTGTCTGTTGATATTGGTCACTTTGTGGTGTCCACAGCTGATTGATGTTGAAAATTGACCCTGTCTGTTGATATTGGTCACTTTGTGGTGTCCACAGCTGATTTACGTAAAAAATTGACCCTGTCTATTGATATTGGTCACTTTGTGGTGTCCACAGCTGATTGATGTAGAAAATTGACCCTGTCTATTGATATTGGTCAGTTTGTGGTGTCCACAGCTGATTTATGTAGAAAATTGACCCTGTCTATTGATATTGGTCACTTGGTGGTGTCCACAGCTGATTTATGTAGAAAATTGACCATGTCTATTGATATCGGTCACTTTGTGGTGTCCACAGCTGATTTATGTAGAAAATTGACCCTGTCTATTGATATTGGTCACTTTGTGGTGTCCACAGCTGATTGATGTTGAAAATTTACCCTGTCTGTTGATATTGGTCACTTTGTGGTGTCCACAGCTGATTGATGTTGAAAATTTACCCTGTCTGTTGATATTGGTCACTTTGTGGTGTCCACAGCTGATTGATGTTGAAAATTGACCCTGTCTGTTGATATTGGTCACTTTGTGGTGTCCACAGCTGATTGATGTTGAAAATTGACAATCTCGTGATGTTGTTCGGTTATCATGTCCACAGCTGAGTGACGTCGAAAGAGGGGGCGCTACCGTTTTTCCCAGTACAGGCGTGGTTGTCGCTCCTTTAAAAGTGAGTAGTCTTGGAACTATCAGATATGACAGTTTGCCTTGCTCGTTCACTTCGGGGATATAGAGTGGATTGGTTGCGGGGGGGGGGGGGGGGGGGGAATATTGCTGTGATAATTATTAACTGGGGCCCTTTGGTGCCCCTAAGACCCCATAAACAAATTGACACGTGTTGTATGCAAGTAGACGGAAGAGGTAGAGATTAGAAGACACACTAGACAACATAAAAGTTGAAAGCTATAGTTACCTTGCCTTGGTTAGAACCTGTCACAACAGCCTCACAATATTTATGTCCAAAGCAATAGTATATATTTACATATTTAAACATACAGCAGTTTTATAGCTGTATGTATTTATACCCACAGTAATAGTACAGCTTTACACATTTATACACGCATCAATTTATAGCTTTACACATTTATACACACAGCTAGTGTATAGCTCTACACATTTATACACACAGCAATTGTATAGCTTTACATATTTATATACAGCAGTATATTCACATAATATATATGTTATACCCCATGACTTTGGTTCTACCACACACAGAACATGACCCTGTTTTGGTTCAACTATATGTTTTACCTACACAGAACATGGCTCTGTTTTGGTAAACTATATGTTCTACCCCACACAGAACATGGCTCTGTTTTGGTAAATTATATGTTCTACCCTACACAGAACATGAGCCTGTTTTGGTAAGCAATATGTTCTACCTCACACAGAACATGACCCTCTTTTGGTAAACTATATGTTCTACCCCCACACAGAACATGGTTCTGTTTTGGTAAACTATATGTTCTACCCCACACAGAACATAGCCCTGTTTTTGTACAACTATATGTTCTACCCCACACAGAACATGGCTCTGTTTTGGCACAACTATATGTTCTACCTACACAGAACATGGCCCTGTTTTGGTACAACTATATGTTCTACCCCACACAGAACATAGCCCTGTTTTTGTACAACTATATGTTCTACCCCACACAGAACATGGCCTTGTTTTGGTACAACTATATGTTCTACCCCACACAGAACATGGCCCTGTTTTTGGTACAACAATTTGTTAAACCTACACAGAACATGACCCTGTTTTGGTACAACTATATGTTCTACTCCACACAGAACATGGCTCTGTTTTGGTAAACTATATGTTCTACCCCACACAGAACATGGCCCTGTTTTGGTACAACTTTGATACGACCCTCCAGGAGGACAAGGTAACGCTCCATGCGGGATGTCCGGTTGTGATTGGTCAGAAGTGGAGTAAGTAAACACTTTCTCTTTTTCTTCACTGTAGGGATGAAATAATGTTTGAAAGAGAGTGATAGAATGGCAGAATCTTCGACGGGCCTGCGTGCCTAATTCTTAACACTGGGGGAAATATTATTCTGTCTGTTCTTCTTCTTCTGTTATTATTAGTGGTGGTGGCGGCGGCGGCGGCGGCAACCGGGAGGGGGGGGGGGGGGGGGGGGGGGGGGGGGGTTGTTATTGTTGTCTTTCCGCTTCTGCTTTTTTCCTCTGCTTTTTTTCCACTGCGGTTTCATCTTCTTCATCTCCTTCTTCTTCTTTGTTTTTCTTTTTCTTCTTCTCACTGTTATTATTATTATTATTATTATTATTATTATTATTATTATTATTATTATTATTATTATTATTATTATTATTATCATCATCATTATATCATCACCATCATCATCATCATTCCACTTCAGCTTCTCTCTCTGCTTCTTCTTATCTTCTTCTTCTCCTCCATCTCCTTCCAGCGTCATCTCATCCTCCTCCTCCAACTCATCCTTCTTCTTCCCCTTCTCCTCCACCTCCTTTGTTCATCTATCAAGATTATGTATCTGTTTGATCCAGATGTCTGCTGTTTGATATTTCTCTTCTAATCATTTAGCCAGGGTTTAGCTGTGCGACCTACACTTTCGGAGAACCATCGTCCTTGGGATTCTTTCAGTGCGCATCTTAAACCTCTTGTTTGACGCCAGAAACCGAGGCGAATAGGAATTCATTCTCACTAGTAAAGAGATTACGTGGCCGTATGATAGGAATCTATGGTTTTTAAAATGTCCAGTCCTTTGCTGGGAGCAAACCCTATAACTTTTGAGCTACAATTGGACACTAAAACCCCTTGGCCACGCCTCGTCCAATAGCCTAATATGCACAGACACACAGTAAGACACGTCACAAACACACAGTACGACACGTCACAGACACACAATAAGACTCGTCACAGACATACAGTAAAGCTCGTCACAGACACAATAAGACACGTCACAGGCAAACAGTAAGGCACGTCAGAGACACACAGTAAGAAACGTCACAGACACACAGTAAGGCTCGTCACAGACACACAGTAAGGCACGTCACAGACACACAGTAAGACACGTCACAGACACACAATAAGACACGTCACAGACACACAATAAGATAAGTCACAGACACACAATAAGGCACGTCAAAGACACACAATAAGACACGTCACAGACACACAATAAGACACGTCACAGACACACAGTAAGGCACGTCACAGACACACAGTAAGGCACGTCACAGACACACAGTAAGGCACGTCACAGACACACAATAAGACACGTCACAGACACACAATAAGACACGTCATAGACACACAGTAAGGCACGTCACAGACACACAATAAGAGACGTCACAGACACACAATAAGGCACGTCACAGACACACAATATGACACGTCACAGACACACAGTAAGGCACGTCACAGACACACAGTAAGGCACGTCACAGACACACAGTAAGGCACGTCACAGACACACAATATGACACTAACAGACACACAGTAAGGCACGTCACAGACACACAATATGACACGTCACAGACACACAGTAAGGCACGTCACAGACACAGTAAGGATCGTCACAGACACACAATAAGGCACGTCATAAACACACAATATGACACGTCACAGACACACAGTAAGGCACGTCACAGACACACAATATGACACGTCACAGACACACAGTAAGGCACGTCACAGACACACAATATGACACGTCACAGACACACAGTAAGGCACGTCACAGACACAATAAGACACGTCACAGACACACAGTAAGGCACGTCACAGACACAGTAAGGATCGTCACAGACACACAATAAGACACGTCACAGACACACAATAAGGCACGTCACAGACACACAATATGACACGTCACAGACACACAGTAAGGCACGTCACAGACACACAGTAAGGCACGTCACAGACACACAGTAAGGCACGTCACAGACACACAGTAAGGCACGTCTAGACACACAGTAAGACACGTCACAGACACACAATAAGACACGTCACAGACACACAGTAAGGCACGTCACAGACACACAATAAGAGACGTCACAGACACACAATAAGGCACGTCACAGACACACAGTAAGGCACGTCACAGACACACAGTAAGGCACGTCACAGACACACAGTAAAGCACGTCACAGACACAGTAAGGCACGTCACAGACACACAATATGACACGTAACAGACACACAATAAGACACGTCACAGACACACAATAAGGCACGTCACAGACACACAATATGACACGTCACAGACACACAATCAAATCATCATCATTACGTGTATTACGTTTCTCATTACGTGACTGGCGTGGACGGTCATGCTTCTTCACTTCTTGCAATCCCCGACAGCATTTCCACATCTTCAACAGCTAGTGAAGAGTCCCAATAGTGATGGTACCAGTTGCAGTCGGGTGAGCTGTTCGTCTGTCCCTTCATCATGGCATTGAGCGTCGGCAAGACCCTCTAGTCACTCCCTGACCCTCTAGTCACTGCCTGCAGCACCATTCTCTCCAGGCAATGATGCGGCAGCTGTTATTTCACACGATCCACGTAATCCTAAAAGGCTAGGACCATATCTGCCTTATCATGCACCAATAACCAAGCAATAGGTGCAGATCCAGCCAAGCTATCCGCCTGTTCGTTTCCCACCACACCAGCACGTCTGGAGGGGGGGGGGGGTGGTGTTGGTCTCTAAAGGCTGCGTCGTATCTTTGATTTTTTAATTGAATCCTGCCACTCTGCACGATGCATGCCTGTATATATACAAACAAAAGACTCACCAATGCTCAGGAAAGTCTGGGTGTCGGCCAGTGTTCGTGAATTATCATCATATTTGTTTTGCTTGCTCGTGTGTGTTGTTGACTAAATAAACACATCTGATGCATTTTCTAAATCTACGGTATCATCTCCTCAGTTGCCAACAAGTGGATCTGGACACACGGCAACACATTCAGACGTCGCTGCGGACTGGCGCCAAACGCTACCCAGCTAGAAATAGAAGCAGACATGAGAAGATGTTACAAGCCGGCTTGAGGCCTTCTGTTGCTGCAGGTTGTTGCCCTTGTCACACATCACCAACGTCACCACAACATGCTTTACCACGTGACGCCAACAACCTTACGTCATCACAACATGCTTTACCACGTGACGCCAACAATCATACGTCAATACTGCTGCCATTGTTATACGGGATCTGTCAATGTTTGTGTTGTCTTTACATGCCATGTTGAAAGTTGGTCTCTAGAATCTGTCAATGTTTGTGTTGTCTATACATGCCATGTTGAAAGTTGGTCTCTAGAATCTGTCAATGTTTGTGTTGTCTTTACATGCCATGTTGAAAGTTGGTCTCTAGAATCTGTCAATGTTTGTGTTGTCTTTACATGCCATGTTGAAAGTTGGTCTCTAGAATCTGTCAATGTTTGTGTTGTCTATACATGCCATGGTGAAAGTTGGTCTCTAGAATCTGTCAATGTTGGCGTTGTCTATACATGCCTTGCTGAAAGTTGGTCTCTAGAATCTGCTAATGTTTGTGTTGTCTTTACATGTTTGATGATAGATTACAACATGCTGTAGATGGCACACAATGACAGTTAATCACATATCTTATGCTAGTGTTGATTTTAAACGTTCTCCTTATAGTAATCACTGTGATTCCTTCTCTCACAAACATTTACTACTGTGATTCCTTCTATCACAAATATTTACTACTGTGGTTGCTTCTATCACAAACATTTACTACTGTGATTGCTTCTATCACAAACATTTACTACTGTGATTCCTTCTATCACAAACATTTACTACTGTGATTCCTTCTATCACAAACATTACTACTGTGACTCCTTCTATCACAAACATTTACTACAGTGACTCCTTCTATCACAAACATTTACTACTGTGACTCCTTCTATCACAAACATTTACTACTGTGACTCCTTCTATCACAAACATTTACTACTGTGACTTCTTCTATCACAAACATTTACTACTGTGATTCCTTCTATCACAAACATTTACTATTGTGATTCCTTCTATCACACACATTTACTACTGTGACTTCTTCTATCACAAACATTTACTACTGTGATTTCTTCTATCACAAACATTTACTACTGTGATTCCTTCTATCAGAAACATTTACTACTGTGACTTCTTCTATCACAAACATTTACTACTGTGACTTCTTCTATCACAAACATTTACTACTGTGACTTCTTCTATCACAAACATTGACTACTGTGACTTCTTCTATCACAAACATTTACTACTGTGACTTCTTCTATCACAAACATTTACTACTGTGATTGCTTCTATCACAAACATTTACTACTGTGACTTCTTCTATCACAAACATTTACTACTGTGACTTCTTCTATCACAAACATTTACTACTGTGACTTCTTCTATCACAAACATTTACTACTGTGACTTCTTCTATCACAAACATTGACTACTGTGACTTCTTCTATCACAAACATTTACTACTGTGACTTCTTCTATCACAAACATTTACTGCTGTGATTGCTTCTATCACAAACATTTACTACTGTGACTTCTTCTATCACAAACATTTACTACTGTGACTTCTTCTATCACAAACATTTACTACTGTGACTTCTTCTATCACAAACATTTACTACTGTGACTTCTTCTATCACAAACATTTACTACTGTGACTTCTATCACAAACATTTACTACTGTGATTCCTTTTATCACAAACATTTACTACTGTGATTCCTTCTATCACAAACATTTACTACTGTGATTCCTTCTATCACAAACATTACTACTGTGACTCCTTCTATCACAAACATTTACTACAGTGACTCCTTCTATCACAAACATTTACTACTGTGACTCCTTCTATCACAAACATTTACTACTGTGACTCCTTCTATCACAAACATTTACTACTGTGACTTCTTCTATCACAAACATTTACTACTGTGATTATTTCTATCACAAACATTTACTATTGTGATTCCTTCTATCACACACATTTACTACTGTGACTTCTTCTATCACAAACATTTACTACTGTGACTTCTTCTATCACAAACATTTACTACTGTGATTCCTTCTATCACAAACATTTACTACTGTGACTTCTTCTATCACAAACATTTACTACTGTGACTTCTTCTATCACAAACATTTACTACTGTGACTTCTTCTATCACAAACATTGACTACTGTGACTTCTTCTATCACAAACATTTACTACTGTGACTTCTTCTATCACAAACATTTACTACTGTCTCTACTTCTATCACAAACATTTACTACTGTGACTTCTTCTATCACAAACATTTACTACTGTGATTCTTCTATCACAAACATTTACTACTGTGACTTCTTCTATCACAAACATTTACTACTGTGACTTCTTCTATCACAAACATTTACTACGGTGACTTCTATCACAAACATTTACTACTGTGATTCCTTTTATCACAAACATTTACTACTGTGATTCCTTCTATCACAAACATTTGCTACTGTCTCTACTTCTATCACAAACATTTACTACTGTGATTCCTTCTATCACAAACATTTACTACTGTGACTTCTTCTATCACAAACATTTACTACTGTGACTTCTTCTATCACAAACATTTACTACTATGATTCCTTCTATCACAAACATTTACTACTGTGACTTCTTCTATCACAAACATTTACTACTGTGATTCCTTCTATCACAAACATTTACTACTGTGATTCCTTCTATCACAAACATTTACTACTGTGATTCCTTCTATCACAAACATTTACTACTGTGACTTCTTCTATCACAAACATTTACTACTGTGACTTCTTCTATCACAAACATTTACTACTGTGACTTCTTCTATCACAAACATTTACTACAGTGACTCCTTCTATCACAAACATTTGCTACTGTCTCTACTTCTATCACAACCATTTACTACTGTGATTCCTTCTATCACAAACATTTACTACTGTGATTCCTTCTATCACAAACATTTACTACTGTGACTCCTTCTATCACAAACATTTACTACAGTGACTCCTTCTATCACAAACATTTACTACTGTGATTCCTTCTATCACAAACATTTACTACTGTGATTCCTTCTATCACAAACATTTACTACTGTGACTTCTTCTATCACAAACATTTACTACTGTGACTTCTTCTATCACAAACATTTACTACAGTGACTCCTTCTATCACAAACATTTGCTACTGTCTCTACTTCTATCACAAACATTTACTACTGTGACTCCTTCTATCACAAACATTTACTACTGTGATTACTTCTATCACAAACATTTACTACTGTGATTCCTTCTATCACAAACATTTACTACTGTGATTACTTCTATCACAAACATTACTAATGTGACTCCTTCTATCACAAACATTTACTACTGTGATTCCTTCTATCACAAACATTTACTACTGTCTCTACTTCTATCACAAACATTTACTACTGTGATTCCTTCTATCACAAACATTTACTACTGTGATTGCTTCTATCACAAACATTTACTACTGTGACTTCTTCTATCACAAACATTTGCTACTGTCTCTACTTCTATCACAAACATTTACTACTGTGACTCCTTCTATCACAAACATTTACTACTGTGACTCCTTCTATCACAAACATTTACTACGGTGACTCCTTCTATCACAAACATTTACTATTGTGACTCCTTCTATCACAAACATTTGCTACTGTCTCTACTTCTATCACAAACATTTACTACTGTGACTCCTTCTATCACAAACATTTACTACTGTGACTCCTTCTATCACAAACATTTACTACGGTGACTCCTTCTATCACAAACATTTACTATTGTGACTCCTTCTATCACAAACATTTGCTACTGTCTCTACTTCTATCACAAACATTTACTACTGTGACTTCTTCTATCACAAACATTTACTATTGTGACTCCTTCTATCACAAACATTTGCTACTGTCTCTACTTCTATCACAAACATTTACTACAGTGACTCCTTCTATCACAAACATTTACTACTGTGACTTCTTCTATCACAAACATTTGCTACTGTCTCTACTTCTATCACAAACATTTGCTACTGTCTCTACTTCTATCACAAACATTTACTACAGTGACTCCTTCTATCACAAACATTTACTATTGTGACTCCTTCTATCACAAACATTTACTACTGTGATTCCTTCTATCACAAACATTTACTACTGTGACTTCTTCTATCACAAACATTTACTATTGTGACTCCTTCTATCACAAACATTTGCTACTGTCTCTACTTCTATCACAAACATTTGCTACTGTGACTTCTTCTATCACAAACATTTGCTACTGTGACTCCTTCTATCACAAACATTTACTACTGTGACTCCTTCTATCACAAACATTTACTATTGTGACTCCTTCTATCACAAACATTTGCTACTGTCTCTACTTCTATCACAAACATTTGCTACTGTCTCTACTTCTATCACAAACATTTGCTACTGTCTCTACTTCTATCACAAACATTTGCTACTGTCTCTACTTCTATCACAAACATTTGCTACTGTCTCTACTTCTATCACAAACATTTGCTACTGTCTCTACTTCTATCACAAACATTTGCTACTGTGACTTCTTCTATCACAAACATTTACTACTGTGACTTCTTCTATCACAAACATTTACTACTGTGATTCCTTCTATCACAAACATTAGTCTCTAACAGTTAACTAACAAACACAAACTCAACCATTCCAGTTGGTTAATGATTACGCCCACAACGCGAGTATGAATTCCCAGAAGTGGCAGTGCTTAAGTTACAAATTAGGTCACGAGAGAAATGTTATTTTCTGTGGCGATTTCAAGGCTAAAGGCAGATCATGGGGAAACATTTCCTCCAACACACGGGGGGAGGGGCTCGAGACTGCACTTGAAACCATTGACCTGGTTTGTATCAACAGTGGCTGTGTCACCAGGACAGCAAGCCGTCCAGGTGATGGGACAGTGCTATTGATCTGGCGCTGGTTTCTCCTTCACTCATTACAGTGTGTAGATGGAGTGTCCTAGGGTACCACGGCAGCAAGTTAGTGGAGAAAGGCAGAACCAGGCAGCACAAGTTAACCTTTCAAGACTTTCCAGTATGACAGTACAGGGCAAGATGTGGTGAGTAAAATAAGGCGCGACAAGCGCAGAAAGCTTTAGGGCAGGAAAATAAGCTGGAAGCAGCCACCGTGGGTAGTGCTGTAAGGAGATGGCAAAATGCCAAGAAGAACAGAGCTGGCCATCCTAGTCCCTGCATGCACTTAGAAAGAAAGATGCACACAAAAGTAAGCTATTTAAAAAAACTGGTTATGGTGGTTAAAAGTGAGAAATGGGCAGAGGTGTGTCAAAGAGTAAGCACAGACAAGTCACTGAAATTGTTCTGGCAACTACATAAAAGCATGAGTGGGGTAGTCAAAAATAAGAGCATTTCTGACTTCCAAGGTGCTGACCTCATCTGTCAGAGGACTGACGAGGACAAGGGAAAAGCCCTCTTTGAACGCTATCTAGAGCAGAGCAACCAGACAGACATGAGAGGTCACCTCAGACAGGTGCAAGGCCAAGAACACTTCAGATGAAGACACAGTGACAGTGGAAGAAATCAAGGATGTGCTTCGACGATAAAAATACAGAGCTCCAGGGCCTGATGGCATAAGATAAGACGACATCAATAGGTGTACCGACAACGAGCTAGAGGAACTAGCAGACATGTACAACAACAGTATAGGGAGTGCTAGCATCAAGGAGGAGTGGTTACACAGCTATCTGATTCCCTTGTCGAAGCCTGGCAAAGACCACACAAAAATTCATGGATATTGAGTTATAACCATGCAGAATACAATAGGCAAGCTGCTGGAGAAGGTAATTGCTAGGAAGATATCAAGCCAGCTAGAGAGGCAAGGTGTTTTCCCACCTACCCTGGGTGGGTACCGTCCAAATAGAGAAACCTGGACCAATGCAGCAGTTTGTGCCCATGATGTGTATGAAGGTTTCCACTCAGGCATTGAAACCTTTGCTGCAGCGATTGATCTTGAGGACGCGTACAACAGAATACCATTGGATATTTTAACCCTACGAGACCTGAGGCCCTAACCCTAACTGTCCCCTATACCTGGGCTCCTGAGCATTAAAGAGAAAAAACCAACATGATATAGAAAAATATTAGCTACATGCAAACAAGTGGTTAGAATAAGATGGAACTTGGAGACACTGTATAAAATAGGTCTACCTTTCATCTAGCGCCAATATTCCACCTGTGTATGCCAATCAACCCAACAGGATGAGCCTTATTTCACACAGAGGTACTTCTTGCAAAGTGAGCACCAGATGTTGCTCTTCACTTTCTTGCATGGATTGTCTTTGTAAGACACTCTGGGATTTTGCTTGTTGCACACAACACAGATATGATTAGACGATGTCCCAGGGGGAATCTCTGGAAAATGATTGCCAGGGGTCATCCGTTGAGGGCAGGGTTCCTTTTGTGGGTGGCGGTGGGCTGATGTCCTGTATCTACCAATAAGTTGCAGGCACAGTTTCTGAATATATCTGGTGAAATAATCTGGCTTTTCTGAAGCAGCTTGCTGCTTTGAAGCATACAAGTTATAAGAATTATAAATGGCCCACATAACAAATTTTATAAAAAGCCGCCGGGGCCAGCGGTAATGACGACGAGACCGGTGAAGGCAAGTCATCTGGTCATTTTTGTCACAGCCACCATATATTTATTATAGTCTTTCGCCAGCTGTGGCATCTGTATTTCTTGCACACTGCCATCTTTATTTCTTCTCTTTATTACAACATTTTGGGTTGGATCGTGGTAGTTTGAAATAAATGTGATGGGCTTTCTATCCTGCCAAACTAATCATGTTACACTTTCTTGACATAGATAGTGACTGTCACCCCTAGCAAGGTTTTTTTTACATTTTTCAGCTTTTCACTTTTTCACGTTAAACCACAGTCAATTCAAACACATGGGGCAGACATTTGCACTGACTAACCATGAGATTTGACCACGATTGGTTGGTTATTTTTAGTTTGCGACACATTTTTTTTTCACGTACTAGGCAAAATACAGAAAATTAGGTTCAGCGGTCTAGTGGCAGAATAGGAAATTCCCGAAGAATGGGTACAGCGGTCTGGTAGGGTTAATGCTTCAGCTTCTTGAACTCAACATAAGTCCATTCCTCCTTAGTTGGATCACTGCAGCCCTCTTCCAACGGAAAGTAGTTTTTAGATGTGGCAGTTGGACTTCGGAACCAACAACAATATATCCTGGCCTACCACAGGGATCACCATTATCTCCGGTACTGTTCAACGCCTACACAGTGAGAATCACTAGTGAGCAGATCACTGGACCTGGCAGGACATTGTCATATGCCGACGATGCTTTAGTGTATCGTCAGGGTAAGGATAGAGATCAGGTTGCTGTGGAACTACAAACTGAACTCAATCGCATAAGTACTTGGTGTGTTGAAGCTGGGGCAATGGTCAACCCAACAAAGGCAACAGTGACATGGTTCTCTTTGAATAATCATATTGTCAACACTCCAACACCAACTGTAAAGCTGTGTTCAGAGACAGTGGAAAGAACGCAGGCAATGAATTACCTGGGGATATGGTTTGATCGAAGACTTGCTTATAATGAGCACATAGACCAGGTGATAACAAAGGCCAAGCGAGGTTTGGCTGCGATGCGGGTGATGGCAGCAGCAAACTATGAGCAGCGCCATCTATGTTTTCTATACGAGGGGCAGGTCATGTCTGTTTTTTGGCAATCCTGGCTCTCAGCCGTAAGCAGATAGAAAGGATGGAAAGGATACAGAATGAAGCTATGCGCATTATTCTTGGATGTACAAGAGATACAGCATCCAGGACAATGCACTATCTTCTTGATTTTCCAACCATTGAAGACAGAATACAAGTTTGCAGAGCTTACCTCAGAGTTAACGCAAACACACAACATCCACTGCATAGTGAAATTATGAAGGTGAAGGGCGGCAGATTAAAAAGAGGACGGTCGTGGATGGGTCAAGTCAAAGACATTCTTCAACAGGTGTGTTCACTTGAGGACTTAGAAACTGGCGAGGAATGGGAGCACGTGCCAACAGATTTCTGCACATCCTTTTCAGTTTGCATCCAACTTGATCGAAAATGCAGACTAGAAAATCCGACTGCTGTGGAGGCCAAAGTACAAGCGTTGATTTTCGAGAATTCGCTAGACGGTGATGCTGTCATTTACACAGATGGGTCAGTCGTCCGACATGTGAAAAGCTCATGGGCCTTTACGGCTCAGGCCGGAGGAAGAATTGTGAAGGAGGACTCTGGTGCTTTTGCTGAGACAACAAGTAGCCTGACTATGGAAGTCATGGCAGTAAGTAAAGCAATAACATGGCTCGAGACACAAACATTCACTAGGGCATGTTTCCTTAGCGACTCAATGAGCATGCTCAAGAGGATAGAGATGGGGTGGATCCGAAGAGAATGGTTGCTGTCTCTGGAGCGGTCTCGGCTGGCAAAGATTAGTTTCATCTTCATGCCAGGGCATGCGGGACTACAAGGAAATGAGCAGGCTGACAAGTTCGCAGGTGAGACTACTGTGGAGGGTGGACGTGCCATGGACCAGGCTGACATTCTGAATGCTCTACGAGAAGTAAGACGTTTGCGAGAACCAAGTGATGACTGTGAATCTACAACCATGGCCAGACTGCGAGAACAGCAAATTAAAAGAGGGGTGGCCAAACAAGAACATTACGCAGGAAGCCAAAGAAGATTGATAAACCAACACAGAACTGGTCTCGTTAGCCGCTACATGCTGCGGGATTTGCTGAGGAGGGGATCTGAGCACTTATGGACTGAGTGGTTCGATGTGCAATGAGGATGATCTGTCGACTAACTAACTTTCTATCACAAAAATTTACTACGGTGACGACTCCTATCACAAACATTTACTATTGTGACTCCTTCTATCACAAACATTTACTATTGTGACTCCTTATATTTTAGTTACTTTGGCAGTCCAAGGAATACATAACATTCGTTTCAGGAGCCACATCTCTGTTGCTTCCATTGATGAAATTCAGTGATATATCCAAATTACATTCACTTATTAATACTGTGATAAACATGGTGATTTATCCAGTTTACATTATCAATTAATTAATGTTAAGATTGACACAGTAATGAATTCACTTCATATTATATTTTTTTAATACTGAATTACACAGTGATTCATAGATTTTACATTTATTAACTGGTTAAAGCTGAATAAAACATAAATTTACCCAATTCACATTCTCAAAACAATGCTGAATCACACAAAGTAGATAATTCACTCACTGAACAATGTTGAATCACACATAGTAGGTCATTAACTCTCTCACTGGACAATGCTGAATCACACACAGTAGATAATTCACCCTCACTGGACAATGTGAATCACACAGTAGATAATTCACCCTCATTGGATAATGTCAAATCACACACAGTAGATCATTCACTCTCTCACTGGACAATGTCAATCACACACAGTAGATCATTCACTCTCTCACTGGACAATGTGAATTACACACAGTAGATCATTCACTCTCAGTGGACATTGTTGAATCACACACAGTAGATCATTCACTCTCACTGGACAATGTGAATCACACACTGTAGATCATTCACTTTCACTGGACAATGTGAATCACACACAGTAGATCATTCACTCTCACTGGACAATGTGAATCACACACAGTAGATCATTCAATCACACTGGGCATTGTTGAATCACACACAGTAGATCATTCACTCTCACTGAACAATGTGAATCACACACAGTAGATCATTCACTCTCACTGGACAATGTGAATCACACACAGTAGATCATTCACTCTCACTGGACAATGTGAATCACACACAGTAGATCATTCGCTCTCACTGGACAATGTGGATCACATACAGTAGATCATTCACTCTCACTGGACAATGTGAATCACACACTGTAGATCAATCACACTGGACATTGTTGAATCACACACAGTAGATAATTCACTCTCACTGGACAATGTGAATCACACACAGTAGATCATTCAATCACACTGGACATTGTTTAATCACACACAGTAAATCATTCACTCTCAGTGGACATTGTTATATCACACACAGTAGATCATTCAATCGCATGGGGCAATGTGAATCACACACAGTAGATCATTCACTCTCAGTGGACATTGTTGAATCACACACAGTAGATCATTCACTCTCAGTGGACATTGTTGAATCACAGACAGTAAATTATTCACTCTCAGTGGACAATGTGAATCACACACAGTAGATCATTTACTCTCACTCAACAATGTTGAATCACACACTGTAGATCATTCAATCACACTGGACATTGTTGAATCACATACAGTAAATCATTCACTCTCACTAGACAATGTGAATCACACACAGTAGATCAATCATCGCATGAGACTTTGTGAATCACACACAGTAGATCATTCACTCTCACTCAACAATGTTGAATCACACACTGAGACAAAAGTGGAAGATAAACTCTATTGACCGCTGAGTCAACTAAAAAAGACTGTTAGATTCATACAAGAGACAACATTGTAGTTATAGACATTTTTCAAGCGTACGAAAGAAGAAGAAATCACACACAGTAGATCATTCAATCACACTGGACATTGTTGAATCACACACAGCAGATCATTCACTATCTCGCTGGACAATGTTGTGAATTACACACAGTAGACCATTCACTCTCACTCGATAATGTTGAATTACACTCAGTAGATCATTTACTCTCTCGTTGGACAATGTGAATTACTCACAGTAGATTATTCACTCACACTGGACAATGTGAATTACACACAGTAGATTATTCACTCTCACTCAACAATGTTGAATCACACACAGTAGATCATTCCATCACACTGGACATTGTTGAATCACACACAGTAGATCATTCAATCACACTGGACAATGTGAATTACACACAGTAGATTATTCACTCTCACTCAACAATGTTGAATCACACACAGTAGATCATTCCATCACACTGGACATTGTTTAATCACACACAGAAGATCATTCAATCACACTGGACAATGTGAATTACACACAGTAGATTATTCACTCTCACTCAACAATGTTGAATCACACACAGTAGATCATTCCATCACACTGGACATTGTTGAATCACACACAGTAGATCATTCCATCACACTGGACATTGTTGAATCACACACAGTAGATCATTCCATCACACTGGATATTGTTGAATCACACACAGTAGATCATTTCATCACACTGGATATTCTTGAATCACACACAGTAGATCATTCCATCACACTGGACATTGTTAAAACACACACAGTAGATCATTCCATCACACTGGACATTGTTGAATCACACACAGTAGATCATTCCATCACACTGGATATTGTTGAATCACACAGAGTAGATCATTCCATCACACTGGACATTGTTGAATCGCACACAGTAGATCATTCACCCTCAACTAGTTCTTGTTAAGAAATACAAGACAGGTATTCTCCAACTCCTTCAGCCTTATTACATGCCATCTTTCTCCCCCATCCTTGCACCTCAACATATTCCACTTGTGTTTTTCTGTGCTGAAAACCTTTAGGAGAGACACAACCTTCCAATGCTAATCAGATGTTTTGTATGTGTGTGTGTGTATACTACTTTCGCTCACTTGAAATTTTCTATATCTGCAATGTTGTCTCTTGTATGAATTTTGCTGTCTTTTAAGTTCACCCAGTGGTCCATAGAGTTTATCTTCCACTGTTGTTTCTCTAGGCCAGAAGGTTTGCCTGGATATGTCATATATTGGGTAGTCTTGCACTATGTGATCTGCTGTTTATCCAATCCACATGTGTACATTCACTATAAATGTGGTTTCATAATCTATTGTGTCCTGATCTGCGACATAGAAGTAGCTGCTCTTGATTTACTTGAGCATATCACTGTTTCTATATTGTCTTCAACATGTCTCTACTATACAATGCAACAGTTCTGTGTTGTGTCTTCAACATGTCTCTACTATACAATGCAACAGTTCTGTGTTGTGTCTTCAACATGTCTCTACTATACAATGCAACAGTTCTGTGTTGTGTCTCAACTATACAATGCAACAGTTCTGTGTTGTGTCTTCAACATGTCTCTACTATACAATGCAACAGTTCTGTGTTGTGTCTTCAACATGTCTCTACTATACAATGCAACAGTTCTGTGTTGTGTCTCAACTATACAATGCAACAGTTCTGTGTTGTGTCTTCAACATGTCTCTACTATACAATGCAACAGTTCTGTGTTGTGTCTTCAACATGTCTCTACTATACAATGCAACAGTTCTGTGTTGTGTCTTCAAAGTGTCTCAACTATACAATGCAACAGTTCTGTGTTGTGTCTTCAACATGTCTCAACTATACAATGCAACAGTTCTGTGTTGTGTCTTCAACATGTCTCTACTATACAATGCAACAGTTCTGTGTTGTGTCTTCAACATGTCTCAACTATACAATGCAACAGTTCTGTGTTGTGTCTTCAACGTGTCTCTAATATACAATGCAACAGTTCTGTGTTGTGTCTTCAACATGTCTCAACTATACAATTCAACAGTTCTGTGTTGTGTCTTCAACATGTCTCAACTATACAATTCAACAATTCTTTGTTGTTGTGTCTTCAACGTGTCTCTAATACACAATGCAACAGTTCTGTGCATTCAAAACAATATTTTCCTGTTGCGAATTTGAAGAATGAAGGCACAAACCACATATTGCACAATAGCAGGTCCGCATGGCCGAATGGGTAAGAGCGCATGTTCTTAAACATCCGGTGTGCTGATGCCGAGGTTAGCGGTTCAAGCCCTACACCGGACAGCTGGACTAAAATGTTGACCTGTCATCCTTAACTTGGGGACTTTAATTACAAGTACCTCTGAAGTCAGAGTGGGTTTGCCTGATGGCGAGGGACATAGTTAATAGGGAAAGCTAATCCACACGCAAAATTCAGTCCATCACTACTATAAATAGTGTGTATGGACTACACTTGAGTTCAAAGCAAGCGAGGCACCCAAAAAAAAAAAACATATTGCACAATTTGTTTGGCATATTTTGAGTGTCTCCTCAGGTGCACACTGCAGAAAACAGTCCGAACATATATAATGAAGTAGTGTCATGAATCCTTTCAACTAAAATAAACTAAACATATTGTGATATTCCCTGGCACAGGAACAGAGGATTATGGAGGTGAACCTTTGCCATGAAGTTGGAACCGTGACTAACGACTAATTATATGTTAAATTTCTTGTCTGTAGTACGCACCTGGGGAGGTACAGTGAGATATGCAAGGCAATAAATTGTTTGTGTCTTTAATATTCATGTTCTGTGTACGTTATGATTTCATACAAAACTGTCTCCATACACTGTATGTTACCAGAACATGTGCTACATACATTTCTTACATCCACAAACACAGACTAAGTCTTGACAATCATATACTCTGTCCAGGTTTTTGTCAATCTGCTAAACCATAGACATCAGTCCATGAAATGTGTACACAACAAAATCAGCACATCAAAATAATGCAGATAAAACAGACGTGAAACAAACACAGACAAAAAGAGCCCATGAAATGAATATACAAACAGTCCATTTTTAATATAATGTGCATTGTGTTGAATTGAGTCCAGAAACGACATCACAGTACTCTGGACAATCCCATACACATTCCATCCTCATCTTCAACAACCAGCAAAGAGTACCAATACTAATGGTACCAGCTGTAGTTTGATTAGGGGTCTGTCTGGCCTTTCCTCAGAGTCCTGAATGTTGACCAGATCATCTGGTCACTCTATATACATGAACCCTACATCTGCCTTATCATGCACCAATACCCAGCCCAACAGGGCAGACCCAGCCATTCTGTCCGCCTGCTCGTTTCCCACCACACCAGCATATCCTGGGGACAAGATCCAATACATGCAACCTATCTCTGATTTTTTGTTTGTTTCATGAAGCAGACAACTCTGCATAAAGTATGCCTTCTTGTCTTCATGCAGCCTTCACCCTTCCCAGCATGCTCTGTGACTAAGAACAGCAAACCACACATCGCCATTAGCAATCACACGTCTCTATAATACTGTACATATTTCATTCAGTCTTATATTCAAAATTATTCAGTGACATTTTGTTCATGCCGTGCACGTCGCAGCCCTCAAGGCTGTTGCCAGAAGATACTCTTCTTCTTCTTCCACACTTTTACCTTCCATTTGGGTATAGTCCTCAAACAACTCACTCCGAGCCCTCCCATCGTCAGCTACCCCATGTCCTCCCCATATAACCCATTTCTGGCTCTACATCTCTTCTCTATGTCTTTTAGGTCGTCCTCTATTTCTGTTGCCCTGCCAAGGCCTTCTAGTTATAAAATTCTCAGGTTTTCTCAGTGTGTGTTCTATCCACAACTGTAAGAGACAGAGATTTCTTCGGTCATGTGACGAGAACAGAGGCATTGGAGGCATGACGTGGCAGCCCGACCACTTCGCCATGCTGTTCCTGTATTACCCCAAGCACTCTAATCATTTGTCTGTAACATTTAAGTCATCCTAAAAACATTAATAAATTGCATGTCCTTTGCTCTGTGGCAAAGGGGTTATGGGCGCAGTTCGTAATCCTGCATACCGTGTTCAAAACACAGCTTCGGGCGATTTGGTACCAAACTGCCTTGCATTGGTTTTTATAAATGGTGTAAGTGCCGGACGTTCAGAAAGCAGTGGCAAACTATTGAACATAAACTTGCCAAGAAATTACAAACAGCCAAAACATGCTGGTCTTGACTGCGACATCCTGTGAAGGATGTGCAACTGACTTTGTCTCTTTTTTTTTGTAGCAAGTACGGTGTTGCAATCAACCCCAGGTGGAATTTCTATGACATTTTATGTTTAGTAGTCTGCCACTGCTTTCTGAAAGCTAAGTCAATGTTTGACTAATTCACTTTAATTTTTTTTTTATGTTGCATATCCCTTGCAGGACGTTTCAGTGAACACCAGCATTGTTCAGCTGCTGTTGATGTACACGGCAAGTTTTTACGTTCAGTAGTTTGCCATTGCTTTCTGAACGACACGGTCTGCTGCACAAATCGGTCGCATCTGCGCTTTGAACGCCTGGTAAGTGGCTCACGAACCGCGTTCGCAAGCCTTTGGCCACAGAGACCGACCGATCACTTTACTAGCACAAAAATATTCAACCCTAACAAAACAGAACATCACATGCAGGACAACTGTGCTGTCAACTGACTGAACCCTCACAGCTTCTATACTGGCCAATCATGCAGCGTCAACTGAACCAAACTAGGCAGTTAGTAAAGTGAATCAATTAATTTGTTCCCTACAAAGCTAAGGCCATGACATTTGCTAATCTTTCACGCCAGTAACACACTCCACGTTAATTGGTTACTTCAGAACCCTATGGAGACTATTCATCTGGACGTCTGAAGGTGTATGGAAAAGCAGGAGCGGGTTACTTCAGAATGACAACACAAACTTGTCACTCTCTTCAGAAATCTCAATGCATCTTTTTCCAAAATGATTAGTTGCACACACTATGAACTGCTACAAAACAAGTCAATGTACTTCCAATCATAGAGATTAGTTGATGAATGCCAAGTAGCAGGTGCGACATAATGACGTAAATGAAAGAGATCAAAGAATCCCAGAACCACAAAGCTAACAAAAGTGAAGGAGATGATGTGACTACACAGAATCGTCACACAGCAATGTCAATAACAACAAACAGACTGACTTGGGAGTTTCATCAAGGCGGCAGCTCATGTTAATTCTGCAACCATGGGTCGGCTAGATATTGGCTTGATGGCGCATCAGTGGCTGAATGAATACTTGGAAAATGGAGAGACAATCAATAGAAACAACACTTATTGTAGCCACGAATAAACAGGCAGGCGAAGGCAGAAAACCAGATGTCTGTGAAGCGGCATGAAGGACACTTGGCGGATTGAGAGGAGTCCGTGAGGACGAACAAGGACATTGTTGATCTTCGAACAGGGATGGCTTGCAACAATCAGTAATCTTAATTATATTGTTCTTACTGCCCAACCTGGGCAGAACAGGTACTGTAAGCAAATTAGTTATTGTTTATTGTTGAGACAAGCCTGTACGCTGCGTAATTAAACGGCGTCAGAACTGTTAAAAGATAACGGAGTGGACTCAGGCATTTTAGTTTCTAACCTGCTATTGCTTTTCGAGCCGAGTTTATTTATTTGTAGTTATTGTTAGAATTAATTCTACACCCCGAGATATCGCTTGGCAATGAACTGACACACCATGATCTGCTGGAGACAGAACAAGTTAATGTCACACGATTGTCACCACCTGCTCATTGATTTACCATTCAACTCACTAACAAGAACACCGTTCCATGAACCTCTCAGTGCTGATTTCAGACATACTGCTCATTGTTATTTCCCAGAACTGGTTTAATATATCCTAATCAGTATTTCCCAGAACTGGTTTAATACATCCTAGCCAGTATTTCTCAAAACTAGCATAAAACATCATGACCAGGGTAATCCCCATTTCTGGTTTAAAACATCCTAACCAGTATTTTGCATTTCTGGTTTAAAACAACTAGGTTATTTCCCACTTCTGGTTTAAAACATCCTAACAGGTATTCCCCATTTATGGATTAAAACATGCTAGCCAGGTATTCCCCAGAACTAGTTAATGTCAACATGCTGGCCAAAGTATTCCCCATTGCTGGTTTAAAACAATATCCACTGACATTTGAGGTGTATATCTAGGTGTGAGCACACTAGCCTCAATAAATAAACGAAGAAGAAGAAAAACAAAATCCTGGCCAGTGCATGTCTCAGAACTGGTTATAAACTAACAGATATTATGGCTGTCATAATAACGAGGAGTTCATTAAATCTGTAAATAATCCTGTCTAGACGGGCAATTTCCATAATCCTCGAACGCAGTGATTCCAGCTGTGAAATTATGAAGAGAACATTCTAGAGAAGCTGATATACGTCTCCATCCTCCCCCTGCAGCAAAAACTTAAGACGGGATCCAGATGAGGGCTGATGCTCCTGGACAGGATGTGTGACCCTTACAAGTAGTCGTGAAGAAATTTGAGCACAGTTGTCTTGTAGTGCTCACTGGCTTTGTGGCTTCGAATGCCATGGCGTTCATTTGGATACACCTGTGGGTAAACACAAAGTTGGACATGTTACAATTGGCGGTAGAGAACTTAGAATAATAAAGAATATGTATTGGCAACAAAGAGCCGCCATATGAACTGACAACCAATTAGGAACTTTTCAACACATTAAACAGGGTGTCAGATAGGGTTATGTACCTGATCTACTCAATTTGTACTGCAAAATAATAATGAGATTCATTCAAGTCATGCCAGAAATATTGGCTGGTGGGCATAATGTAAGAAACCTGTGTTAAACTGATGACATGGTTTTGGTCGCTGAAAATTAAACAGTTACAAGAAATGATAGATACAATTGCAACAGAAAGTCAAAACAAAGAACTTAGCCTGAATAACAGAACAACAGAAGTCATGGTTATTACAAAGAAGCATGGTATACCCAAGTGGAACATTCAAGTGAATGGAACCGATCTGAAACAAGTCAACATATTTAAGTATTTAGGTACTTGAATAACAGCAGATGGAAGATATATCAAGTAAGTTCAGTGCAGAATAACCCAAGCAATTATAGCATTCCATAAGATGAAGAATATTCTCTGCAATTTTGTTTGTCAATTAAAGCAAGGAAAAGAGTTCTTAAGCGTAGACAAGACAAGAGGCTGTGAACAGATATTATCACCAACGGCATGGACTAAAAGAAGATTGGCAGTACAAGAGACAGGAGATTGTGGATAAAGATGATCACCAATGCCACACAGCATGGACTATACGAAGAATTGGTAGACAAGAAATGACATGTTTATAATAAAATGGATTAAACTGTGGTAAAGCTGTGAATATGTAAACAACTGAAAAACATGAAGTGTAGGGCAGGATGGATGATGGTAGAATACCAAAGGACATCTTTTTTGGTGAATTACAGATGGGTAAGAGATCTCAGGGTCGGCCTCTACTACGATACAGAGATGTGTGTAAGCGGGACATGATTGATACAGGCATTGATAATGCACAGTGGGAGCAAGTCGATGCTGAGCGTGTTGCATGGAGGGCAAAGATCAGAAATGGAATAAAGACAAAGGAGACAATTATTGCAGATAAGTCACACACCGAGCGTGTGAGACTAAGATAGTGCATGAAGTGGAAATGACCACATGTTCACATGCACCCACTGAGAACGCAAATTGGCCTTATCAGTCACATAAGCTACCACCATAGGTAAAAGTTATGCCTTTTTAAAGCACAAACTATCGTCTGTCAAGACGGCAAGGTGCCAATATAATATAAACAAGGGCAGCTTTACAAGATACAACTACAAACATCAGGGAAGGTTGAGACAACAAGCCGTCTTCAGCAAACAACCAGTAAATGCAATAGAACACAGATAATCTTAATGTACTTATGGTAGTTTCATGTCTGTTTTTGTGTGTTGTTCAGTTGTTGTTGTTTTGCTGATGAATACTTGTCAGCACAATGTCTTTTGGGTTACCTACAACAATGAGTGAATGTAAACACAGAAGTCACAAACCATATGTTGCACGATTTATTGCCTGGCATATTTCTTTGCATCTCATCAGTTGCATACCGCAGTGAATAATACTGAAGATGAAACAATTAAAATATCCAGTCCCAGGTATTGTTTACGAACCTGCAATGTGAATTGTGAAATTTTATTCAATTCATATGATATATAACCCTGCAGTATGTACCTGACGAGATGCAGTGAAATATGTCAGGCAATAAATCATGCAAGATACTGTTTGTGACTTCTATGTTTCAATTCACTATGGGAATATGTTGTTTTGTACAAGTAAATTAAACATCTACATGAGTTCCAGTTGCCTGCTCTGATAGTAGTAGACAACTCAGCATCTCTGGGTTAACTATAACAACAAGTGAGATAACTTTAACAGCAAGTGGGTTAATTGTAACAAGTGGGTTAACTACAACAAGTGGGTTAACCATAACAAGTGGCTTAGCTATAACAAAAAGTGGGTTAACTACAACAAGTGGGTGAACTATAACAAGTGAGTTAACTATAACAAGTGGGTTAACCATAACAACGAGTGGTTTAACTACAAGTGGGTTAACTACAACAAGTGGGTTAACTACAACAACAAGTGGGTTAACTACAACAACAAGTGGGTTAACTACAACAACAAGTGGGTTAACTACAACAAGTGGGTTAACTACAACAACAAGTGGGTTAACTACAACAACAAGTGGGTTAACTACAATTTGGTTAACTATAACAAGTGGGTTAGAAACAACAAGTGGGTTAGCAATAAAAATAAATTAAGTTGCATGTCCTTCACAGGACGTAGCAGTCAACCCCAGAATTTTTCGCTGTTCGTGATTCTTGGGCAAGTGTTACGTTCAGTAGTTTGCCATTCTGAATGACCGGCTCCTATACCTTTTTCGAAAAAACCAGCACCACTGTGTTTCGAACCCGGGTATACGGGCTCACCAACCGCGTTCGCAAGCCCTTAGCCACAGAGACCGGTCACAAGTGGGTTAACTACAAAAGCAAGTGGGTTAACTACAATAGCAAATGGGTTAACTACAACAACAAATGGGTTAACCACAATAACAAATGGATTAACTACAATAACAAATGGGAAAACTACAATAACAAATGGGAAAACTACAACACAAACAAGTGAACAATCTGTGAGAGTTCAACAGAAGGACTTGCCTGCAGCTGGTGGGGCTTACAGTGGGTGACCAGGTAGTTGATCAGGGCACTGGTGTGGCTGAAGTGGACGTTCTCATCTATCAGGCCGTGGATGAGCAGCAGTTTGGTGTCACTGGCAAGGGCAAACACAACAAACGGTCAGTGTATTCATCAGCATTTCCTCTTAGTTTTGGTTGGTTGGTCAGTCGGCCGGTCTGTCAGTCAGTCAGTTAGTTATCTGTGAGGGTATCATCCTGGCACTCTGGACAAGTCCATACGTGCTCAGATCCCCCCCCCCCCTCAACATATGCATCAGCGTCCAGTGGCTAATAGTGCCAGTTCCGTGTTGGCTGCTGAGGTCCCTCATCCTCCCGATGTGCCTCTTATGACTGGCCGGGCCAATTCTTACTCCCAAGGCTCACATTCTATACAATGATTCACAGGCATCAAAGTCCTCCACTCTCCACATCTCTCTAAGGGTATTAATAATATCAGCACGATCCATGGGCTGGCCATCTGCAGGAGATACAGAGCCAGCAAGTTTATCAGCTCGTTCACTTCCCTCAACTCCCACATGTCCAGGAACGAAGATGTAGGTGATTCTTGCTTCCATCTAACACTCGGTTCCCAAATGTTTCCTACTGACAGCTTCTTGAAAATGTATACAACAAATCCTCAGAACCACAAAGTAGACAAACATTATAGTCATCAATATATTTGTTCTTCTAAAGACTGCATCTTTAACAATGACACTAGATGAGTTCTAATGACAAACTTGAACTACTCTTGAGTTTCTCTATAGTTTCAAATAGCTTAGAGATTATTTGATTTGTGTTATTTCAGAATCAACACCACAGCATTCTGGGTAAACCTACAGATGCTCTGTCTGTGCAAAGATGCTGGTAGTTGAAGTAACACACTGGCTGTTGTATCCATTCTCTCATTCATCCCTCTTTGTCGGAACCAGGATAAATGCAAATACAAGCATCCTTAAATATGTTGTTTCATCTTCAACAAACAAGTTGTTCATCTTCTTCAGAATGTCTATGTTCGTATTCTTCACGGGCTTATGAAGATTACTAATTACAATTACCGACTTCCAGTTGCCAGCGTCTTGTATTGGCTGTTCACAGTTTCAGAGTGAAACAAAGGTCAAGTGGTCACATCTGAGGACATGAAGAGAGAGTACTGGAGAGTACTGAGGATATGAAGAACCACCAAAGAGAGAACAATGCCTGGGAAAGACCAAGGCAGATAAAAGGCAACTTGGATAAAACAGACGTGCACAGATCTATCAACACAGACACACATGGAATCTAGAGAACATCATCAGAAAGACAACAATGAACGCAAAGATCAGAAAGTTTCACGACTAGCCCAAGAAATGAAATAACTGACTCGCATCTTGCTATCTTGACACATGATAGTTTGTTAAATGGAGTTATACCTCTCCATAGCACAAAGCCTGGGCTGAGTTTAGAGACCATGTGTTGCCCATGCAGCATGGTCTCTCTCTCTGTCTGTGGTGGATGTGTGTATGGGTGGGTAGATGTGTGTGGTGATGTATGTATGGTGGGGTGTGTGTGGGTGGGGAGATGTGTGGTTAAGGGATGTGTGGGTGGGTGAGTGTGTGTAGGTTGGGGATGGGTGGGGGATGTGTGAGTGGGTGCTGGAGATTGTGTGGGTGGGGGGAATGTGTGTGGGTGGGTGCAGCAAGTGTGTGTGTGTGTGTAGGTGCGGATGTGTGGGTTGACGGGGAGATATGTCTGTGGGTGGGGGATGTGTGCTAGGCAGGGTGGTGGAGCATACGTGGATGGGTGTATGTCTGTCGGTTATGGGATGGGTTTGGAGATGTGTATAGATGGGGAGATGTGTGTAGGTGGGGAGATGTGTGTAGGTCGGGGATGTTTGTGGGTTGGGGATGTGTGGCTGGGGATGGGTGGGTTGAAGCATGTGTGTGTGCCTGGGTTGTGCGTGTGTGGGTGGGTAGGGGATGTGTGTGTCGGGGATGGGTGGATGGGTGAGGGATGTATAACATGGTAAAATGCATTGTTTATGTTTACAAGATTCATTTGACAATGTTTTTTTTTCTATGTGAATGTATTATGCACTATGCACTATTGATGAATGAAAAATGAGTGATTGGAAGGGCCGAATGTAAGACGGGCCTGCATGCCCAATTTGTTACCCCTTGAAAATAAGGTTTGTTCATTCGTTCGTTCGTTTGTTCGTTCTCTCGGCCTGCCTAGTTTACTCCAGAGGAACGGTAACACTAATATGTCTAGAACAAGACAAGCTGCAGAAGCTGTCGGATCAGCAAAGCAATGCTCTAGCTGTTCGCCTGTCGGAGCTTCCATTCTAGATCATTTGCTGACCCAGGCTACCCTCCATGACATTTAGTCTTTAGGCTGCATTTCCTCACAACACTCCCAGTCGTGCTCCTCGCCCGAAGCCATTAGCACAATGTGGGGTGTTGGGTTAGGTGACCGCCACCCAACATTCGGAGCTAACAGAAAGCAGGTAGCACCGTCTACTGTCATACAGTAGCTCAGTCATATCTGACTAAGACCTGACAACATTCGGGGCTAACAGAAAGCAGGCAGTACCGTCTACCGAGAGTTGAAATACTAGATGACTAAAGAAAGTCACAGTGATCCAGTAAGACTTCATTCACTACTTGTGTTAGGACTGTCATTTACACTTTCAGTGATGTTGTCTGACACAAATATTTTCAAAAGACAATGGCATCAAACAGATCAGACAGAGGCAGTCCAGATTTCTGACTGTGCTATGACAAGAGATTTTTAAAAAGTACACAACCCTCTTTCATCCCTTTAGGCAAATTGGGGCATATGGTGCTTAACCCCTATTTGTACAGACAAAATGGTGCTCTGTGAGTGGTGTGGTCATTGTCCACGGCTATTCTAAGCAGATGATGAAATGCAGAACAAGACACTGGAAAGAAGAGGAAGATTTATTAGTCTGCTGCCTATAATTTCTCACAGCTGCCCAGCTTTTTTAAGCAGATGATGAAATGCAGAAAAGACACTGGAAAGAAGAGGAAGATTTATTAGTCTGCTGCCTATAATTCTCACAGCTGCCCAGCTTTTTTAAGCAGATGATGAAATGAGGAACAAGACACTGGAAAGAAGAGGAAGATTTATTAGACTGCCACCTATAATTTCTCACAGCTGCCCAGCGTTTTTAAGCAGATGATGAAATGCAGAAAAGACAATGGAAAGAAGAGGAAGATTTATTAGTCTGCTGCCTATAATTTCTCACAGCTGCCCAGCTTTTTTAAGCAGATGATGAAATGAGGAACAAGACACTGGAAAGAAAAGGAAGACTTACTAGTCGGGAAGCATGTCCATGTAGGTGAGCACATTGCCAGCCTTGTAGACATCGGGGTTCTGCTGCGGCAGTCCGATGTATTTCTCCGTGTAGCCCGTGTCGTAGAGTTCCCAGCTGACTACCGGAGCCCCAGCTACCGCCACCTGCAGGCAGGGAAACCAGTGCATTTCATGACTATCATACACTGGGACTCACCATCACTATCATCATGTGCCTGGCCAGCTGCAGGCAGGGAAGGGAAACCAGCACGTTTCAAGACCATCATACACTGGGACTCACCATCATTATCATCATGTGCATTGCCAGCTGGCATAGGCATTCAAATCTGTCCACATATCTGTCCTTGGTGGTCTGCATCAACTCTGCTGATGGTATTCCTCTAAGCTACTGTTTCAGTACATTCAGCATCATTTCTCAGTCTGTCTCCAAGAGAAAATTATACTGGACGGACTGAGACAGAACTGGACACAAATATTACTGAATCATTTCTGCTCCATTTCCACTCCTCTATATAAGTGTGTACAAGAACTGGACTCATCATCATCATGAGCCATGCCTAGTGACATCAGCAGTCTTGAATTTGCCATCTCACACGATGACTAGAGTCTTGGATTGGGGTTATCTTCTGGTCCCAATTATACGATCTGTTGTCTCTCTCTCTCTCTCTCTCTCTCTCTCTCTCTCTCTCTCTCTCTCTCTCTCTCTCTCTCTCTCTCTCTCTCTCTCTCTCTCTCTCTCCATGCATGCGTGTGTGTGCGTGTGTGTATGGTTGAGAGAGTCAGGTTAGCAGGCAAATATAACTAAAACAAGATTTCTGATCAATTTGAGGTGTTTATCTTGTCTTTGAAGCAAATCTCCATGGCGAAGAGGTTGCACCCCTGCCTCATGCTCCAAGGGTTGTGAGTTCTATTCCAGGCTATGTCATTCAGTTCACGAATGCAATTTTCTCAGACTCTTGGGGGGTCATTACTGGAACTGCAGATTGCATGCCTTGTGCGATGCTTCTTGGAGGACAGCTTATTGTTTGTGTCATATCAAACCTTTAACTGATATTAAATACCATTAGTTAGTCTTTCTTCTTGAGCCCAAAGTGGCGCATAGGGAAGAAGTCCTGGCTATCCACGTCTGGCAGTTTGCTGCCACCTGTTGTAGATCTTGGATGTTTGTTTGGCTGTTGAATGAGCCCTCTCTGATGATGGTTCTATGCAGGGTCTCTCTTGGTCTTCCTCGTTTTCTTTTCCCTAACGGTGTCCATATGAGGGTTTGGTAGGAGAGTCTTGTCTTGTCCATTCTGAGTACATGGCAAACGTAGTTCCAAAGGCGTTTTCTTATAAAATTTGATACAATATCTTGCTTATTCTCTTGTCTGATTTGCGTATTGGTTCTAAAATCTGTCCAGTGGAGGTTTAGAATTCTTCTAAGACATTTGTTCTCAAAATTGTCTAATTTTTTATCTAAAGCTACCGTTGACTTCCAATTTTCACATCCATACGCTACCACTGGAATCGCACACGAGTTGAAGAGTTAAATACCATGAGTGCCAAGAAATCCGCCACTGCCAATTTTTTCTCAACACAGAAAGACAGACTGAAAAAACTGGCAATAACAAGAAAGTCCTGCCTCTGGCACCCACGGAGCACAAGAATTAGAGGAAGATCTGAAAACATGCAGAGATGAGAACTGAAAACATGCAGAGATGAGAACTGAAAACATGCAGAGATGAGAACTGAAAACATGCAGAGATGAGAACTGAAAACATGCAGAGATGAGAACTGAAAACATGCAGAGATGAGAACTGAAAATATGCAGAGATGAGAACTGAAAACATGCAGAGATGAGAACTGAAAACAGAGATGAATAATATGAGGACATGGAGGAAGTCGGCGCCGTGCGAAGAGGTTACAGACAGTTTGTAGTCCTGTATATCAGCGTTCACAACACAATTTGTAGTCCCGTATATCAACGTTCACAACACAGTTTGTAGTCCCGTATATCAGCGTTCACAACACAGTTTGTAGTCCCGTATATCAGCATTCACAACACAGTTTGTAGTCCCGTACATCAGCGTTCACAACACAGTTTGTAGTCCCGTACATCAGCGTTCACAACACAGTTTGTAGTCCTGTACATCAGCGTTCACAACACAGTTTGTAGTCCCATATATCAGCGTTCACAACACAGTTTGTAGTCCCGTATATCAGCATTCACAACAGTTTGTAGTCCCATATATCAGCGTTCACAACACAGTTTGTAGTCCTGTATATCAACGTTCACAACACAGTTTGTAGTCCCGTATAGCAGCATTCACAACACAGTTTGTAGTCCCGTATATCAGTGTTCACAACACAGTTTGTAGTCCTGTATATCAGCGTTCACAACAGTTTGTAGTCCTGTATATCAGCATTCACAACACAGTTTGTAGTCCCGTATATCAGCGTTCACAACAGTTTGTAGTCCCGTATATCAGCGTTCACAACACAGTTTGTAGTCCCGTATATCAGCGTTCACAACACAGCTGCGGGCAATTTGGCAGCAGACCACCTTGCGTTGATCTTTTACGAAAAGGTATGGGAGCCGGTCATTCAGAAAGCAATGACAAACTACTGAATGTAAGCTTCCCAAGAGATCACAACAGCAAATAATGCTGGTGTTGACTGACATCCTGTAAAGGATATGCAACTAACTTTTATATTATTAACATGGAGGGACTGCAGGAGATAGCGAAGGATAGGCTGATTTCGAGTGAGTTGATTGAAGATCTAAGCTCCATTCAGGAATAAGAGAGAGAAGAAAAGACCCTGAACCTGACTGCTACACCCCTCACACTGCGCCAGTTTGGCACTCTACCAATAGAGAACACTATCTTATGAATCAACTCTATTGTCAACTCTAAGCCAAAACTACTGAGAGAATTCCAAATAAAATTTAAAAAACAAAAGCAGACAATGCCTCATACCTTAAATATGTCACTCCTCTGCGTAAGCCCCATCAGCGACAGATATCCACCTGCAGATTGTACAAACACATTTACTGTCCAGTTAATTAGTTTAGTTAGTTTTTAAAGAGTCATCTTCACTGTACACTCAGATACTTTCATAAGTGTATCAGTCCCCTTCAACAGATCTATCAAGGGACCAGTACGGATTGAAATGTGTACATAATTCTTTTTTTTTCTTTTTTTTTTTTTGCTTATTTCGGATAGTTTATTCATTTTCCAATTTTAGCCACAACAGCACTACTCTGGCCTGCTCGATTCAATTACCAACAGTTCGGGTGTTTTTTTTATATGAGTGATGTGCACGAGAATCCCCCTAGTTCTGAATCCTTATCTGAGAAAATTAGTGGTCCCACATCCACTACCCGAGGATCAGAGGTTTTTATGTTGTACACACCCTAACCTGGATTAGTACCCAGACTTCTCAAGATAGAGATGGATACCTTTACTAAAGCCATGCTGCCCCCTCCCCATCTTCTCTTCTTTCCAAATGGCCCAGTTAATAATGATTACAGTATTATCTTCACATGATCTTAGCTCATTAAAAAAGTATGTGGGGAGTATCTTCATTGCTCGTGTTAGCTGCCCATGTTTGTCTTCTCAGCTATCACATTTCAGTGGCATCAACTTTCTTGCCTTCAACTAAATGTCTGCAATTTACAATCACATGTCATCCTTACCTGGCATTAATAACAGCAATATATGCTGCTTCACAGAAACCAAAAAGAGCTGATACAACACAGACACAAACAGAAGCTACATAGAAGGTGTACATGACACTATTATATCACTGTCAACAAATCACATACAGGCACTCTCGCTTCTTCATCCACACCCAAAGAAACATCCGTTGTGTGGATGGTACATCATGTCTTTTATTTCAGGCGAACCTGAGATAGTTACACATCATACCCAGGCGGTGGCTGCCTGAACAACTATACATATGCCGCCTTCTCTACAATAATCATACACAATCACTTATTCAAACTTCACACTCGCTATCTTCTACTAGCGCCCTCGCAAACTAAGCATTTGCACTCGGAAATACACAAGTGTCCTCTCTTGAAAACTGTCGCGTCCCGTCTGACGATTTCCAACACGTTGGTTGGCTTTGTCGTCCTAGATTCCATGCTGTCCGTAAAAACCCGTGCTGTCTGTCAACCCCCGTGCTGTCCTGGCATTCTCGTAGTCCGTCCGTGCTAAGCTGGGTTGTACTAGTGTCTGGTCTGTTCAGGGTGGTATCCCGTGAACTGGTGTCCCCTCCTATCCTCTGGGTTGGTCCTGCCGGTGTCCTGGTTATGACACGTCTGTGTCCCCACCTAAGTCCTGTCTACCGTTTATCTACTGTCCTGTAGATGTCCTGTCTTATGACCAATACAAGTCCTGACTTGTGTTCTAGCTCTACTCTATCTACTACCCTGTAGAAGTCCTTATCTATGTCCTCTATGTCATTAACTCTATTCTGTCCCTTGTCCTCTCTATGTCCTGCACGTACCTCCTCAACACCTTGACAATCGCCTAACACGTGCCATTCAGTCATCAAAACTATCAGCCTAACACCATATATTACAATATGCCTAACTGGCAAGTTAACAGTCACTTCACTGTACTTTCATCCTGACAAAAACCTTTACAAAACATACACAAAAGCCAACTAAATATTTATAGATTTCCAAAACTATGTTACAAAACACAAACTGCAGTTTTCCTAAACTTACCATAGGACCAGCCGTGGATGGCCACCCGCGACATATCAATGAAGTTTGTCTGTGACGCCAACCAGAGAAGTCCCTCCACCTGGTCATTGATTTCCACTGTGCCCTAAAAAGAAAGAACATAGATTTAAACACGATTAAATACTGCAATGTTTTACTTCTGTCAAACATTAAACTCAAAAATCTAGTTCATAAATAAACTCACACGTATTGTTTGGCCCTCGAAGAAGTAGAATAAAGAAGTAGAGATTTGAGGTCACACTAGACAACATAACAATTGAAAGCTATAGTTACCGACCAGGATTCAAATTTATCACCTCCAAAATGATGGCAGTGCCTGGCAGTAGGATTCGACACATGACCAAACTCAATATAAAACAATAGTCTAGACTTGTGACTCTCAACTGATCTCGATAGCAGTGGGCTGCTGCTGATTAGATTACAACGGAGTGCAAATCAGACATAAAATATGCCTCAGAAATGACGAGGACATGAAATGGCTGATAGGTTTGTGAGACAGGCTAAGGTGATAAGCAGATGAGCAATGGACTGAGCTGACAGAATGCCCTCAGAGAGGCCTGGGGTTTACATGATTCAAGAGAAGACTTAACTGCAGCCTTGCCCAGGCTTCAAGAACATCACGTCAAAAGAGGTGAAACCAGACAGGAGCGCCTGGCTGGGGCTGAATCAACACAACTGGCGTTGTCTGCCGCCAAGCGCTGAGGGAGATACTGAGCAGGAATCCGAGCACTTAATGACTGATGTGCAGTGATAATGATCTTACACTGTTTTGACCAATTAATCCAGGTTGTTTTCTCCAATCAATCAACCAATTAGTCAAAACAATGTAGATTGATTTGTCAACATAATAGGGATTGATTGGTGAAAACAATCTGAAAATGATAGATGAAAACAATGCGGGTTGATTGATCAAAACATTCTCGGTTGAGTTTAAACAATGAAGATGACAACGTTCCCTGTATCAGATGATCATTAATAAATAATAAGCATCCTAGACCGTTCTGAACTAACCAGTTTGTTTTTGAGAACTCCCTCAAACTGCAATCCTCTGTTCTTGGAGCCCCGGCCATCAATCACAAGAACCACATAGCCATCTGCTGCCAGCGTATGCAGACGCAGGAACCTGGGACACAGACAGAAGCTCGTCAATGGTGGGGCATGTCAACAGGACCAACATCATCATTAGCATCATTGACAAGTACCAACACATCATCATTATCATAATCAACAGCACATCTTCATCATAATAAACAACCAACAGCACATCATCATTAACATAATTAACAACCCATTATCATCATCATTAACATAATTAACAACCCATTACCATCATCATTAACATAATTAACAACACATTACCATCATCATAATTAACAATCAACAGGGGTGCAGACCCAACCAATCTGTAGCTATCAATAAGGTGACAGCAAAACAGAATCAACACAAATAAATGAATAAGATGAACACTCACTTCTGTCCTTTGAAAGAATTGGTGACCATTTGAACATGTGGTCCCCCGTAGACAAACAGAACCGTGGGGTACCGCCTCCCTTGTTCGTAAGCTCTGGGCAGGAAGTACAGACCATAGGCGATGTGGCCAGCGCGGCTGGGATATTGGAACAGAGTTGGTGGTGTGTAAGACATGGTGTCTGCAACATGTACAAGGTCAACGTTAGCTTGTGTACAAATACACAACACATTGGCAATGAGTTAATCACATGCAACATGTGGCTGTTGCCAGGTAAACTAGCAAACAATTCAGCAGGTGCAACCAGGCAGAGGTCAGTATGTCAGAGAGGTCAACAACAGGTTACATGTAGCTGGCCACTTTGTAAAATGATCTGGTCAACTAAAGGTTTGATGTGTCTGTGTGTATTTTTATTTGACTTCTGCTTGGTTAATATCAAATTCTGAGACCTATGGTGCTATTTCAATGGTTCGATAGAATTATGTCCATATTCCACAGTTGTAAGTTCTTAGTTAGTTAGTTAGTCGACAGATCATCCTCATTGCACATCGAACCAATCAGTCCATAAGTGCTCGGATCCCCTCCTCAGCAAATCTTGCAGCGTGTAGCGGCTAATGACACCAGTTCTGTGTTGGTTTATCAATCTTCTTTGGCTTCCTGCGTAGTGTTCTTGTTTGGCTACACCTCTTTTAATTTGCTGTTCTCGCAGTCTGACCATGGTTGTAGATTCATAATCATCACTTGGTTCTCGCAAAAGTAGTTGTAAGTTCTGGAGGATGATAAACCTGAATAATGATGACAGCTTTTTAGGAGTGTTGAGATGGCCGTCAAAGCATAATTGTTCCTTCAGCCAGGCACTGTCATCATTTGGAGGTGACAGGTTCCGATTCCAGTATTATAACAACAGCTTTCAAATGTTACGTTGTCTAGAGCTTTACTAACTACTTCTTTCTTCTACTTCTACGAGAAAAAATGAATACTGTGAAGATTAGTACACAATAAACAGGTTCACAACAGGCGGTGACAGATTCACAACAGGCAATGACAGATTCACAACAGGCAATGACAGATTCACAACAGGCAATGACACTTATACAACCAGCAATGACAGATTCACAACAAGCAATGACAGATTCACAAGACACAATGAGAGATTCACAACAGACATTATCAGGTTCACAATAGACATTGATAGATTCACAACAGGCAATGGCAGATTCACAAAAGGCAATAACAGATTCACAACAAGCAATAAAAGTTTCACAACAGTTAATGACTGATTCACAACAGGCAATGACAGATTCACAACAGGCTGTGATATATTCACAACAGGCAATGACAAATTCAAAGCAGACAGTGGATCTATCACTGTCTGTTGTGAATCTATCACTGCGTTGTGAATTTCTAGAAAATGAAAGACAGCTCGACGATGTGGTATTTAAATTATTAGAAGATAACAAATTAGGTCTGGCATGTACAAATGAGGCTTGGTTTGTAATAATTGAGCCATGACCTAGAATAAAATGACACGAGTCTTCTCTCTAACTCAACACAGCTCGTAACATCACCATCATCTCTAACTCACCACAGCTCGTAACATCACCAGTATCTCTAACTCACCACAGCTCGTAACATCACCAGCATCTCTAACTCACCACAGCTCGTAACATCACCAGTATCTCTAACTCACCACAGCTCGTAACATCACCAGCATCTCTAACTCAACACAGCTCGTAACATCACCAGCATCTCTAACTCAACATGGCTTGTAACATCACCAGTATCTCTAACTCACCACAGCTCGTAACATCACCAGCATCTCTAACTCAACACAGCTCGTAACATCACCATCATCTCTAACTCAACACGGCTCATAACATCACCGTCATCTCTAACTCAACACAGCTCATAACATCACAATCATCTCTAACTCAACACAGCTCGTAACATCACCATCATCTCTAACTCAACACAGCTCGTAACATCACCATCATCTCTAACTCAACACGGCTCATAACATCACCATCATCTATAACTCAACATTGCTCATAACATCACCATCATCTCTAACTCAACACAGCTTGTAACATCACCATCATCTCTAACTCAACACAGCTCGTAACATCACCATCATCTCTAACTCAACACAGCTCGTAACATCACCATCATCTCTAACTCAACACGGCTCATAACATCACCGTCATCTCTAACTCAACACGGCTCATAACATCACCGTCATCTCTAACTCAACACAGCTCATAACATCACAATCATCTCTAACTCAACACAGCTCGTAACATCACCATCATCTCTAACTCAACACAGCTCGTAACATCACCATCATCTCTAACTCAACACGGCTCATAACATCACCATCATCTATAACTCAACATTGCTCATAACATCACCATCATCTCTAACTCAACACAGCTTGTAACATCACCATCATCTCTAACTCAACACAGCTCGTAACATCACCATCATCTCTAACTCAACACAGCTCATAACATCACCATCATCTCTAACTCAACACGGCTTGTAACATCACCATCATCTCTAACTCAACACAGCTCATAACATCACCATCATCGCTAACTCAACACAGCTCATAACATCATCATCATCTCTAACTCAACACAGCTCGTAACATCACCGTCATCTCTAACTCAACATGGCTTGTAACATCACCATCATCTCTAACTCAACACAGCTCGTAAGATCACCATCATCTCTAACTCAACACAGCTCGTAACATCACCATCATCTCTAACTCAACACGGCTCATAACATCCCCATCATCTCTAACTCACCACGGCTCATAACATCCCTCTCTAACTCAACACTGCTCATAACATCCTAATCATCTCTAACTCAACACTGCTCATAACATCACCATCATCTCTAACTCAACACTGCTCGTAACATCCCTCTCTAACTCAACACTGCTCATAACATCCTAATCATCTCTAACTCAACACTGCTCATAACATCCTAATCATCTCTAACTCAACACTGCTCATAACATCCTAATCATCTCTAGCTCAACACTGCTTGTAACATCACCATCATCTCTAACTCAACACATCTCTTAACATCACTATCATCTAACTCAACACCGCTCATAACATCACCATCATCTCTCAACACTCTTGTTGTAACATCATCATCATCTCTAACTCAACACTGCTCATAACATCACCATCATCTCTAACTCAACACGGCTCATAACATCCCCATCATCTCTAACTCACCACGGCTCATAACATCCCTCTCTAACTCAACACTGCTCATAACATCCTAATCATCTCTAACTCAACACTGCTCATAACATCACCATCATCTCTAACTCAACACTGCTCGTAACATCCCTCTCTAACTCAACACTGCTCATAACATCCTAATCATCTCTAACTCAACACTGCTCATAACATCCTAATCATCTCTAACTCAACACTGCTCATAACATCCTAATCATCTCTAGCTCAACACTGCTTGTAACATCACCATCATCTCTAACTCAACACATCTCTTAACATCACTATCATCTAACTCAACACCGCTCATAACATCACCATCATCTCTCAACACTCTTGTTGTAACATCATCATCATCTCTAACTCAACACTGCTTGTAACATCACCATCATCTCTAACTAAACACTGCTTGTAACATCACCATCATCTCTAACTCAACACATCTCTTAACATCACTATCATCTAACTCAACACCGCTCATAACATCACCATCATCTCTCAACACTCTTGTTGTAACATCATCATCATCTCTAACTCAACACTGCTCATAACATCACCATCATCTCTAACTCATCACTGCTCGTAACATCATCATCATCTCTAACTCATCACTGCTCATAACATCACCATCATCTCTAACTCAACACATCTCTTAACATCACTATCATCTAACTCAACACCGCTCATAACATCATCATCATCTCTCAACACTCTTGTAACAAAAAGTCGCTTAAAAGTCGACAGGGTCGACTTCATTGCACCGGGTTTTATCCCATATGGCTCTGTCTCTTTCCGCAGCACGGAAAGCGTCGCTGCAAAGCACGAACTCCGTAGCTTTTAGCGACGACCCACAGGAGTCTCCGATACATTCAACTCGTAAACCGAAGGTCGCGGCCCGGAATCGAACCCACAACCTTCGGAACACGAGTCAAACGGCTTGACCACTTCGCCACAGAGACTCTTGTAACATCATCATCATCTCTAACTCAACACTGCTCGTAACATCACCATCATCTCTAACTCAACACTGCTCGTAACATCACCATCATCTCTAACTCAACACTTCTCATAACATCACCATCATCACAGCCATGGGAAATTACAGCAACAAGTGTGAGCACACAAGATTGGTGGTGTGCATGTAAACACAGACATTACCCAGTTTAGGAATCAGGATTCCCAGGGGCACAGATCTGATGTCGCCATGGGCTGAGTACTCCAGTTTGAAAATTGTACTCTGGGGTGGGGACTGTAGGGAACTGTACAAGGTCACAAACTTTGTGAAGTCCTGGCAAGAAACGTGAATTATTATAGCAATTACAAAAAACAGTACAAAAATTGATATACAGATATGCACTCTTTAAATAACCAAATTTCAGATGTAAGAAAACCGCATAATAAAAATTTTTGCACTCTTTAATTAACCAAATTACAGGGATACGAAAACTGGGTAATAAAATTGTATGCACTCTTTAATTAACTAAATTACAGGGAAACAAATACAGGATAATATATTTGATATGCAAACTTTTTAATTAATCAGATTACATAGATACAAAACTGTGGTAGCAAAACTGTTTAAATTTAGCAAATTAAAGTAATATAAAAGCTGGAAAATAATTTTAAAAAAAGGTAGTGAATGTATTCATAACGTACTGATACAAACAGTGGGTAATATCATTCTTATGAAGATTTTTTTAACCAACCAAATTAAATAGCCAAAGAAATGTTGTAGCAACACAAATTAAGGTAATGCTAAAGGTTGTGAATCTAGATTGTGTATTTATCCAAAACACACTGATACAAAAACTGTAACACAAACTTTGAACACTCACCAAATATCTTAACAACATAGACATAAGTATTAGTGCTGGCAGAAACAACACATCCAGCACACCACACAACCAGTCAGTAGACATCCTCTGCTAGGGAAGACTGAGCACTTTTTGGAGCATTCTATGTGTACACTGACCCTAGTCAGTTGCATGTCCTTTACAGGATGTAGCAATCAACCCCAATATTTTTTGGCTGTTTGTGATTTACTAGGCAATGTGTACATTCAGTAGTCTGCCACTGCTTTCTGAATGACCAATGCTCAAGCCATAGAAAGCCATATATAATAAAAGCCATAAATATATTGGGAGAACATGGAGGGATATTCTAGATATTGGGAGAAAATGGAGGGATATTCTAGATATTGGGGGAACATGAAGGGGTATTCTAGATATTGGGAGGCCATAGCAGGATATTCTAGATATTGGGAGGGCATAGAAAGATATTCTAGATGTTGGGAGGCCATAGAAGGATATTCTAGATATTGGGAGGCCATAGAAGGATATTCTAGATATTGGGAGGCCATAGAAGGATATTCTAGATATTGGGAGGCCATAGAAGGATATTCTAGATATTGGGAGGCCATAGAAGGATATTCTAGATATTGGGAGGCCAAAGAAGGATATTCCAGATATTGGGAGAACATGGAGGGATATTCTAAATATTGGGAGGCCATAGAAGGATATTCTAGATACTGGGAGGCCTTAGAAGGATATTCTAGATATTGGGAGGCCATAGAAGGATATTCTAGATATTGGGAGGCCAAAGAAGGATATTCCAGATATTGGGAGAACATGGAGGGATATTCTAAATATTGGGAGGCCATAGAAGGATATTCTAGATATTGGGAGGCCATAGAAGGATATTCTAGATATTGGGAGGCCATAGAAGGATATTCTAGATAATGGGAGGCCATAGAAAGATATTCTAGATATTGGGAGAAAATGGAGGGATATTCTAGATATTGGGAGGCCATAGAAGGATATTCTAGATACTGGGAGGCCATAGAAGGATATTCTAGATATTGGGAGGCCATAGAAGGATATTCTAGATATTGGGAGGCCAAAGAAGGATATTCCAGATATTCAGAGGCCATAGAAGGATATTCCAGATATTCGGAGGCCATAGAAGGATATTCCAGATATTCGGAGGCCATAGAAGGATATTCTAGATACTGGGAGGCCATAGAAGGATATTCTAGATATTGGGAACCCACAGAAGGATATTCCAGATATTGGGAGGCCAAAGAAGGATATTCCAGATATTGGGAGAACATGGAGGGAGATTCTAGATATTGGGAGGCCATAGAAGGATATTCTAGATATTGGGAGGCCTTAGAAGGATATTCCAGATATTGGGAGGCCAAAGAAGGATATTCCAGATATTGGGAGAACATGGAGGGATATTCTAGATATTGGGAGGCCATAGAAGGATATTCCAGATATTGGGAGGCCATAGAAGGATATTCCAGATATTGGGAGGACATGGAAGGATATTCTAGATATTGGGGGAACATAAAGGGGTATTCTAGATATTGGGAGGACATGGAGGGATATTCTAGATATTGGGAGGACATGGAAGGATATTCTAGATATTGGGAGGACATGGAAGGATATTCTAGATATTGGGAGGACATGGAGGGATATTTTAGATATTGGGAGAACATAAAGGGGTATTCTAGATATTGGGAGGACATGGAGGGATATTCTAGATATTGGGAGGACATGGAAGGATATTCTAGATACTGGGAGGACATGGAAGGATATTCTAGATATTGGGAGGACATGGAGGGATATTTTAGATATTGGGAGAACATAAAGGGGTATTCTAGATATTGGGAGGACATGGAGGGATATTTTAGATATTGGGAGGACATTGAAGGATATTCTAGATATTGGGAGGACATGGAAGGATATTCTAGATATTGGGAGGACATGGAGGGATATTTTAGATATTGGGAGGACATGGAAGGATATTCTAGATATTGGGAGGACATGGAGGGATATTCTAGATATTGGGAGGACATGGAAGGATATTCTAGATATTGGGAGGACATGGAAGGATATTCTAGATATTGGGAGGACATGGAGGGATATTTTAGATATTGGGAGAACATAAAGGGGTATTCTAGATATTGGGAGGACATGGAGGGATATTCTAGATATTGGGAGGACATGGAAGGATATTCTAGATATTGGGAGGACATCGAAGGATATTCTAGATATTGGGAGGACATGGAGGGATATTCTAGATATTGGGGGAACATGAAGGGGTATTCTAGATATTGGGAGGACATGAAGGGATATTTTAGATATTGGGAGGCCATGGGGGGATATTTTAGATATTGGGAGAACATAAAGGGGTATTCTAGATATTGGGAGGACATGAAGGGATATTTTAGATATTGGGAGTGTTGACGTCTTACTTTGTCTAGGTAACTTAATGGGTTCACACAGGTGTTAATTAATACAAACAATAAATACGTTCGCTATGATATAGCCGATTTATTGTGGCAATCTACAGTTGGCGCAGTGGGTTAAACAGCCCGCGCTTTACATCATCATCATATCACAGATTATAGAACATCAAACATTTCATATAACAAACTAGCACACTATCTAGCCTATGTTCTATCTCGATACAAAGAGCTAACGAGTCCCTCTCAGGCAGACACTTGTTGCCTGGTCTCAGTCCATTTGTCCTCTGATGGTTTTCCGCGTGTCGCTATTCGACGGGCGGTAACCCTGTTCGAGTTCCTCGTGGACCCCGCTTCAGGCGGGCCACATTAGTGTCCACGGACCCATGAACTCGAGGGTTGACCTTCGATAAGGTTCTGGACTTTTCTTAGTCTGAGCAACTCGGTTGTCTCTCTTGGGCTAGAGTTGCAGCCCTCTAATTCTATCTTTAGGTGAGGTGATGACAGGATTCCCCTCTCCCCTCCTGATCTGGCTTGTTATTGGTCAATTAGATTTAATCTAATTCTGTCATCGACTCATCTAAAGTTAGGGTTTGTAGTTTGGTGGACAGTAACTTGGTAAACTACCTAATGGCATTAGTAACTCATGTATTCTACCATACACTACTTCTCTGATTTGCTAAAGAGATCACTCTGTCTCCTGTGTCCTTAACAATGCTTATCAGACCGAAGTTACGTGGCGTTTTAATAGTTGTATTGACAACTCGCCCTTCTCACGCACCCTATTGGTGCCCAGACAATTAATCTCTGGTTAAAGAGAGTTAACAGGACCGAAGTCCTGGCTAGTTAAGTACACTTTCAAATCTTGATTCGTGAGTGTATTTTAATACACTTTTACTCTCGTATGTCATCCAATGCTAAATATGTAGTTACGATGTTCTCTTATCCCCCTCAGACTACATGTGTCCCTGTTGGCTTGTTAGTGTGTTTGACTAATAAGTTGATGTCTCTAATAAAGTGACTGTATTTTAAATTGAAAGTGTTGAGTTTTCAGGTTTGTGTATGTGCTGACTGGATGGTGTATTTCCAAGCGTCACGAGTTGGGATAACCTCAATCATGAATCCTTGCACTGTGTGCACTACATGATCCGGCATTCCAAGTAGTGATGCTTAGTTATATCCTAAATGCTAACCTAAGTATGTTAACTATTTACTAACTAAGCTAAATACTAAACTAAGTTCTATACATGTATTCACAATTTAGACAAGTTATGTACTTTTACATCAAAAACGCAGACAAATTACAATAAATACGTGTTGCGTACAATTTGTCCGCCAAGTGTATCGTTCTCTTATTTAATCCTTTCACACATTCATTCATTCGTCTTTCAAACACAATAGTATTCGATTAAAATATATAATTTAAGTTAAGGTAAATGTTATTGCCCTTGGAAACAATGGGCTAGGCGATATTCGCCCTTTAAGAAAAAAACGTACTTTCTGTACGATTAAGGAAAACTAGGTTATAATTTAAATAGAGACAATTGTATAGGACGGGTTTTCTTAGCCTCTGAATGGCACCGCCTGTAATATTAAAGTAGAATATGTACAAATTACAGGTTAACACAATTTATATACATCAATAATGGAAATATAATACATATTTAATTAAATTAACTAATTAATTAACTCCAACGATGATGTGCGTGTTGCCGTCCTGTTGTTCCTGTGTTTTGCTATAAATGTTCAAGTTCGTATAGCTGTCTCTTGCGTGTTGTAGTTGATGTCGTACTATTTCGGCTGTTTGCAACGTTTGTAGCAACAGTAAATTATGGGTTCTTTTCCATGTTTCGTATGAAATATTACAGTGTTCATGGTTTGTTCTGGTTGATCTTACTGGTTGAAATAAACACAGTTACTGTTTCTTGATGGTCTAGTAATAGAGTTTAGGCACTTGATGGTATAGCTATTGAAGTACCGTGTTCATGGGTGTTGTAATAAACTAATCACTAAGAGAACTTAGGCGGTGTATAGGTACACTTATATGAAACGGTATAAAAGTATCACAGTATATAATATGGCTAGTGGTTGACTGAGTAGTGTCAATCTACTGGCGCATTTGACTGGCGTGATAAAATGTCGGCCAGAATATTATCGGTGCCCTTGATATGGCGTATTTCAAAATCATAATCTTCCAGCAATAAACGCCATCTTTGTAACCTGTGGTTCTTGGGCGACCCTTGGTTAAGGACTAATAATGGTGAACTGTCGGTGAGAACCAGGAAGTGGCTCCCTAAAAGGAACTTCGAGAGCCTCAGTATACAAAACAATAGGGCTAGACACTCCAATTCAATTGTTGCATATCGAGTTTCAGCCTTCTTCAGTTTCCTGCTCACGTAGAGAATAGGGTGTCTAATTCCGTCGACTTCCTGCATCAAGCAACCTCTTATAGCTATGGCGCTTGCATCTGTGGTTAAGATAAAAGGTAATTTTATGTTGGGTAATCGTAACACTGGAGGATTTGAAAAAATATGTTTCAATCTACACATTGCATCATCTAAGCTGGTACTTTTACAAATTTTCGATGGATGATCTTTAGTTAACATATCAGAAAAAACTGAGGTGAGTTCTGCCCAATGTGGAATGAATTTGGAATAATAATTAATGAGACCTAGTAAACTCCTAATCTGCTTCTTTGTAGTAGGTACTTCTAGATTCAAAATCTTGGAAACAATTTTCTCATCAGTCAATAATTTACCTTGAGAAATTCTATGACCGAGGAAGTCTATTTCTGTGTAACCTATTTCAACCTTGGAAGGTTTGATAGTAAGTCCGAAAAGAGAAATTTGGTTGAAGATTTGTTTTAGGGTAAGTAGATGAGAAGTGAAGTTAGATATCATAAAATGCAATAAGTGGTTTAATACCAGGATAATACAAGGTTTGTTAGAAAGGATAGGTTTGTAGTTATCCAGGATAGGCAAATTGTATTGCCGTTGTCGCTGTGTTAATGTGTCACTGATATGAATGTCGTCAATGCTCCCGTCGTTAGTCATGATTGGTATAGGGACTTCAGTATCGTCTATGTCCGTCTGATTTATCACCGGTGCTACTGTTTGTAAATTGTCTTCAATGTCATTGTCGTCGTCGTCAAGGTCAACAGTCAATATGTCGTCAGTTTTGTCGTTGTTGTAGCTAACACAGAACATCGGTAATGTCCATATGTCTTCGTTGTTTATGTCGTCAAATTTGTTGTCGTTGTCGATATCACAGAATGTCGGTAATGTCCATATCTCTTCGTCGTTTTTGTTGTCGTGAGAGTGCGTCGTTAACGATGCTTCGTTTGTCAAAGTGTCATTCTGTCGGGACATTGTCGTTTTGTCTTTGTCAACAGTTTGTTGCGTCTGTTCATTTGTCTCATTGTCATGTCTGGCATAGGACGGACTGTCATTCAGTTGGGTGATTGTCCTTTTGTTTTTGTCATCAGTTCGTTTCATTTGTCTACTCGTTTCCGTGTCTTGTTTAGCATAGTCTAGTTTCAACCCATTTAAATTGAATATGTCCACTTTTCCATGTACTGAAATTTTGTACTCAAGTCCAGAAATTGTTCTGATACTTTCAAGAGATCCGTGCCAAGAGGTTTCAATACAATTGTTACATAAAATATACAATAATAATACAAGCAATTTCAATCTGTGACATGGTTTTGATACAAATGTTTTTGAACATTTCTGTTCTTTTCCAACATTGATGTTAGTTGAGTTGGGTGCGAATGTTTCTAATGGTTGTTGTAGTTGGTCCGTGTTGGTTTTGTGGGTTGTCTGTCGTGTAATGGCGTTTGTGTCGTGTGTGTTTTGTAACACATTTACAGGTTTGGTACTTTGTAGCATGGGAGTGACCTCAATTCGAGGTTTTAATTCGGTCGTCTCGTTAAAAGATTCGACCGCCCCTGCGTTGTACACCTCGGTAAATTCTTTTTGAATAACCTCAGTGTTTGTCTCCCTTGGTATTTTGGCAGTTTGAGACAAATTAACATGGTGTTTCTCTTTAATATCGGTATTTGTGTGGTGGATACCGTGTTTTTCTTCCCAGTCTGTAATTTCTTTGTCAGAGCATGGATGGATGTTAGGTAAATTCCCAAGTATGATATCTGCGATTGGGTCTTCAAGGACAGCGCACAAAAGTTGTCCTGATATATATGGTGTTTGAATTTCGACCATCGCAAGGGGGTATCTTTCTATCGTACCTGAAAATGTGCGACAGTTAACATGTCTGTCTGTGTAGTCTGTGGTGTTGACTAATGTTTTCTTTACCCCACAGAGCGTTGCCCCGGTATCGCGGATTAATGAGCACTTTTTCCTTGTTCACGAAGCCTGTCAAAAATGTTAGCTTCCCTGTGGCTGACAAAGCAGCGTTGGCTGTCTCATTTGCAATAGGTATCGTGTGGCCACATGGTAATGATGGATCTAGTTGGAATTTCGTGCAAGCGTTACATGTTTCATCTACAATGGTGTTAACTATATGTACAGCATTACCAAGCTCGCTTTCATTGTCATGCTGATTATAACCTTCAATCAGTGAATCCGTCTCATCATCAGAAGACGTTGCTACTAATGCAGCGTTAGCTTGCTTCAGTAACTTACGACCTTCACAATATCGTGAATAATGTCCCCAGCTTCTGCAAAAGTAACATTTTACAGCCTTTTGGTACGCGTTACGTTTTGCTTTCTGTTTATCCACCATCATTTTTAGGTGGTGGGGATAGTTCGGTGACTTGTCGCACATTTCGTAAGCGTTGTGTGTCAAACTGCAATACTGGCATTTTGCTACTTTATCACTGTTGGATCGCGGTTTAAATTTGCCTTGTGTTTGCTTGGAGTACTTAGTATTTATTACTGCAGCTGCTGTGTCATTGTGGCTAATGTTGAGTTGAAATATATCCCTGTTTGCTGTGTAGAATGCATTGCCTTTGGATTCAATTTCTTGGATGGTTTTGCAATCCATCTGTTTTAAAAATTTTGCAAACGGTGTGGGGATGGTGCTCACAATTTTATCTATGATGATTAGTTCTTTAAGTTTATCGTGGCTATTGTTGGTTTTCGCCGAGTTTATCCATTTAGTGCATATGTCTTGTACTGTACTAACATAATCTATGAATGTTTGGTTTGGTTGGGGAGCTAATTTTGCAAATTGTTGTTGGTACCCTGCAGTGTCTAACGAAAAATGTTGGAGAATGCGTTGTTTGAGGTATTCGTAGTCTTTTCGCATCTCTTGTGGTACTGTTTCTATTACTTTAAGCGGCTCGAGAGCCAGATTTCTCATGAGTATAAACGCCCAATCTGCCTTAATGATTTTATGGTAGGCCATGAGACATTCGAAATTTTCTAAATAGGCGGAGATGGAATCTCCTGCACAGAAAGCCTTAACGAGACCTTTATATTTACTATATTTCTGTTCCTCTTCTTTATTTCTTAATTTGTTTATTGATATCTCTGTGTTGGACTCTATTTCCATCTGTTTCAATTTCAACTGTGTATCAGCGTTCAATTGGGCCTGTTTGGCCGCTGCGTCGAGCTCCATTTGCAATTTCTTTTCCGCTGCTTCTTGTTGCAATTTTCTTTCCTCTGCTTCTCTTTGCAATCTTCTTTCTTCGGTCTCTCTTTCTTGTTGCAATTTTCTTTCCTCTGCTTCTCTTTGCAATCTTCTTTCTTCGGTCTCTCTTTCTTGTTGCAATTTTCTTTCCTCTGCTTCTCTTTCCTCTCGCAGTTTCTTTTCCTCTCGTTCAATTGCTCTTTCCTCACGGGCAATGTTATCTGCATGTGTTTTCTGTGCCCATTCTGACAGTTTCTCTTCTTTATAGCCTAATTTTATTCCCTGCTCAATGCATTTATCTAAGCTTGACATTTTGGATTTTATTTATTAGTAATGTTTATAGAGTTATTTCCCTTATCAAAAACTTTGGTGTCTGGAAAAATTTGGTTGCCTACCTTGTTTATTAATGTGTAACTCAAAATGCAAAGTTATAATGGTGGCAAGGTCATGAATATCCGAACAAATAAATATGAAATACAATAATATATTGATGATAATGAAAATGGGAAGCACAGCTTAGACTTTACAATGAGTATGATCTGAAACTTAGCTCTGAATAGTAGCGCTCGATGTTGTCGTTCTTTCGTCACTGCTGGGAAAAGTTACACTGCGTTGCACGCGGTCCTCTCTGTCACACAACTTAGTGGCTTGAAAAAAATCACATGTGTTGCCCACGGTATTCTTTGCGGCACAATCTGCTCGTAGAGCAAGAAACATTAGTCACGGTCAACGAAAAAAAAAACAAAAATGTCATAGTTATGTTAAACAGTTATACATCGTTAACAGACCACTAATATTGTGGTATAAGGTATGGACTTTGTTTTGAGACTGTTGAGGGACTCTGCTTAATGTGATTACTTTATTCTATTGCTAGATAGCTACTAAATATGTTGAACAATTTATGGTTAACAATTTTCTTCTATTGTAACCAAACAATGTGATATGAATAAATAATTTTACATGACATTTCACAGTTATTTCATAACATATTATGTCAAAACCGGTACTAGCCCCCAAAAACCTGTTGACGTCTTACTTTGTCTAGGTAACTTAATGGGTTCACACAGGTGTTAATTAATACAAACAATAAATACGTTCGCTATGATATAGCCGATTTATTGTGGCAATCTACAGTTGGCGCAGTGGGTTAAACAGCCCGCGCTTTACATCATCATCATATCACAGATTATAGAACATCAAACATTTCATATAACAAACTAGCACACTATCTAGCCTATGTTCTATCTCTATACAAGAGCTAACGAGTCCCTCTCAGGCAGACACTTGTTGCCTGGTCTCAGTCCATTTGTCCTCTGATGGTTTTCCGCGTGTCGCTATTCGACGGGCGGTAACCCTGTTCGAGTTCCTCGTGGACCCCGCTTCAGGCGGGCCACATTAGTGTCCACGGACCCATGAACTCGAGGGTTGACCTTCGATAAGGTTCTGGACTTTTCTTAGTCTGAGCAACTCGGTTGTCTCTCTTGGGCTAGAGTTGCAGCCCTCTAATTCTATCTTTAGGTGAGGTGATGACAGGGAGGACATGGAAGGATATTCTAGATATTGGGAGGACATGGAAGGATATTCTAGATATTGGGAGGACATGAAGGGATATTTTAGATATTGGGAGGACATGGAAGGATATTCTAGATATTAGGAGGACATGGAAGGATATTCTAGATATTGGGAGGACATGGAAGGATATTCTAGATATTGGGAGGACATGGAAGGATATTCTAGATATTGGGAGGACATGGAAGGATATTCTAGATATTGGGAGGCCATAGAAGGATATTCCAGATATTGGGAGGACATGGAAGGATATTCTAGATATTGGGAGGACATGGAAGGATATTCTAGATATTGGGAGGACATGGAGGGATATTTTAGATATTGGGAGGACATGAAGGGAGCTACAGGAGATGGCAAAAGATAGGACAGTTGGTGTGGTTTGGTTGATGGCCTATGCCTCAATGGGGGATAAAGGGACTATGGCGAAGAAGAAGACGAGGAGGAGAAGAAATAGAGGAAGAGGAGGAGGAAAAGAAGGAGAAGACAAGGAGGAGAAGAAGGGGAATTCCTATGGCAATATTTCCCATGGGTTGAGTGAAGTGTTAGGCTTTAACATCATCTTGGCTATGACATATATTCCGCATCATCTGTCCTTCCCAGTTATATGTAAAACATTGTTATGAGCCGTATTGATCAGACAAAAAAAATAACCCTGCCTTTGCCAGTGGTTGAACCCAGACTTGATAGGCAAGCACACTAATCACTACGTCATAGCTAAAGAGATAAAAACAACATGAAATAATCTGTACCTCGTTCAGCTGCACGCTGTGGGAATAACCTGTTTCGGTAAGTCGTATGGGGGTTGACATTTCATCATACCTTGTCACGTACCTGAAATAAATGTAAAAACCTGAGTAAATGTAAAACACATATCTGAAATACGAGCAAACGTAAAATACGTATCTGAAATATAAGTAAATGTAAAACACTTATCAGAAATATGTATACGTAAAAATAACAACCTTTTTTTTCCACTTCCCGAGGTATATCGGACACATGTACTAGCTCCATATTTTTCAATGCCACTCGGCGCTGGAGAGTAGATATGGTAACTACCACATCAGCTGACTTTACTTCACAAGACATTTCCTGGTATCCATTTTAAACTGGGTCAACCTGGCAACCTAGATTTATTTTTAATATTTGTCTCAATTTTAAAATGAAACCTGTGACCGCTATACTGGCTAGCAAGTGTGCTATCCACTGCGCCACCACAACTCACCTGAAAATATTTTTTAAATAACCTTTCATAAAATTTTAGAACACAGAATCCTTTCTCCATTTTACTAACATAAACAGTGATTTAAAAAACTGCCACAGAACATGCACGACAGGAGGCTTCTGTTCCTCAGAAGCTGTCCCCACTCCCAGAATGTTTCAGCTCTTACCCTCCTTATACTCTCTGGTGGTGGGCCTACCCAGGTCTTGACTCCAGATGTCTTTCTCCTGCTGTACATTCGTACCCTGTTTTGAGACGCTCGAGTTATTTTCCCGCTTGTCCCACAAATGCACACTGTGCCTGCTTCCTAGCCATCCCTTGTTGGGGGATGAGATAATCATACAACCGGTGCTTCGTAACCTCACACACATTCTATCACCTTTAGCCAGCTTCTTCCCTGCCCATTTGCCTCTGTCAGCATTTGTTGACTGCTTGTACTTTCTTGGCAAGTTTACATTCAGTAGTTGGCCATTGCTTTATGAATGACCGGCACTCATACCATTGTATGAAAATAAGCGCAAGATGGTCTGCTTTGAAATTGCCTGCAGCTGTGTTTCAAGTGTGATATGTCAGACTGCGACTCACATTCCTAATCAATTCACCACAGCACCAGCTCAATGTTAACAAAACAATGTGACAAAACAACGCTGACACTGTAAAACTTGGGACCTCAGTCACAACAGTGAGATAAGCAGGTGGGATCTTGTCTAAACAGAACTTACAGATGGGATTCTAGCGGCGAATCTTTTAACCCCATGAAATAAACCAGATGTCTGTGTTCGTCCACCCACACCTGTAATACAGACAATACAAACAGTTCAAGAAAACATGATAATGATTTACTAAATAAAAACATCTACAAAATTAACAATTCACTAAAACATAATAATGATTCACTAAATAAAAACATCTACAACATTAACAATTCACTAAAACATGATGATTCACTAAATAAAAACATCTACAACATTAACAATTTACAAAAGCATGATGATTCATTACATAAAAGCATCTACAACATTAACAGTTCAGTAAAACATGATGATTCACTAAATAAAAACATCTACAACATTAACAATTCACTAAAACAGGATAATGATTCACTAAACAAAGACATCTATAACATTAACAGTTCATTATTTAATACCAGCAATGGTTAGAATGTTGGTCTCCCTGGCGAAGAGGTTAAGGGCATTGTTCATAATCTCATATACTCACGCATGAACCACAGTTGCACGAGATTCAGATCGCATCGCGCTGGTTACTTATGGAGGTATGTGAGCCGGTCATTCAGAAAGCAATGTAAAACTTGCCAAGACATCAGCAGCAGCTGAAAAATGCTGGTGTTGACTGCAATATCCTGTAAAGGATATGAGGGGGAAAAAATGTCTAGAACAGCTGCCTGTCAGGCCCATAGGTCATGAGTTCGAATCACCCTTAAGGTAGAGTTTTGTTTGAACTGACCTGTGCTTTCAGGTGGACCCAGCTAACACGGATACCAGGAAATGCTCTGGGAAGTCAAGGCGGCCTGGACGATACACGCCACATTAACCATTCAGTGCTGATTGGGGTAGACAAATCTGGAGCTGTCACTTTACTCTCTATATTCCTCAAGGTTTAAAAGATCCTTCACTGTTTATGTATTGTGCAAATTCTCCCCTGCCCCTATGATTTTAACTCAATGGTTCTTACACTGGGTGGTTGAGACATGAACATCTACACCAGTTTGCAAGATACAAGATGATGATGATGATCGCTCAGGTGTTGCCAAGGAAGAGGTAGTCAGGTGCCTATGGGACCAGGCGGAGAAAGGGAGGAAACAGACTGAGAACCTGCATATGAAAAGGATGAGATTGCGGGGTGTTGGCAGGAGTTCTGGACGAATCTCAAAACTGAGACGGAAGACCAGAACTTTCAATCAGATGGTAGTTGGAGCCTCTTCGCTGGCTGTTGAACGAGGGGACGGAGCACGTATGGGAATGTCCTGAGTGCAGTGATGTCAGTTCTTAGCTCAACTCAACTCAACATTGCCATATGTGATTCTTGATTAACGTATGATGATGTGTAATAATTTTCTCTTGATGACATTGTTTCGGTTTTGTTCTGACTCCTTCAAAATGCATGTCACAGATTCTTTTGATTTGTTTGTGAGAATATCAATCAAGTGCCATCTCCACACTGAAAGTTGACTGTAATGAGTCTCCAACAACCACTATCCTGTGCCATAGTGGTGCACTCATATAAGCTTCATCCAGTCCATCTCTTGAAGTTGTTCACCCACCTATAACATTCTTCCTGTTACACCAGTGGTTCTCAACCTTTTTTGGCCCATGCACCCCTTCACCATATGTTCAGAATGTCATCCCCCCCCCCCCTCCTCTTTTTGTATTTCCTCCCTATAAATTCCACCCTGCCCCACACAGTATATTTAAAAATGGAAGCTAAATTTAATAACACATACTAGGACAAGTCTAGGTGTCTACATACAACGTGATTTGCGGGACTACTTACGCTATAAAACAAATTTCAGAAGGGCGAGAAGTACAGAACCGTAAAATTTGGAGGGAACAACAATATCAAATAATCAGTTCTTTTATTAACGCGATCTTGAAATAATCTTAATTCCCCCCTGGAAACCCTAAAATTCCCTTCTGGGGGAATTCCCCACCGGTTGAGAACCACTGTGTTACATGCTTCCGCTCCACCTTTCCCTCCAGCACATCCTCGAACAAGGAGCTGTCTCTTCCGATATATTTTGGCTTGTAAAGGATCACTTCTATTGCACATGGATATCTCCATAAGCGCTCCAGTCTCCCCTCATAGATCACACAAGGAGAATCCCTGCACAGTGCACAAACTCCAATAAAAAATAAAAGAACACAGATTATTGCCAATGTCATGCTGTATTCATATGTGTAACACTCAGTTTTCATTCAAGTATCACCCAGAATCTTCACAACGCATATATGAATCAATAAAAGTGTCTATGAAGTTATGTAACTCACAAGTAGAATTTGACAAAAGAAGAATTGACAGAAATGTTGCCAAGTTTTGAAATTCAAGGAAAGCCTTTTTTTTAGCACTCTTATTAAAATGGATGAGTAACTTGAATATAAATATTTTCATGTCGAGTTTTCCATGTAGTTGTATCGGTGTTTGTTTTTTGTTTGTTTGTTGTCTGTGTGCTGGTAAAGGTTTTGGCCACAATAATAGTGCCTACAGAGCTACGAAACTCACAAGTGGATATGACAAAAGAAGAACTGGCAGAAATGTTACTAACTCACCTCTTTAGGAAGAACAACCCAAGAGCCACAAGTGATGGCTACTTCACTGAGAATCTGGCAGGACAAATCACTATCTGCGGAAGTAACAAACATGTTCTGTTCAAAGTGGCAACCAATCAACTCATCATCAACATCATCATCATCATCATCCATCATCATCATCGTCATGAACATGTGTCCTGCCAGCTAGTGTTTAATGTTCATGTCTCCTCACAGACCTCAGCCTTTGGTGTTCTGGAACAATTCTATTGATGATATTCCTCCCTGCCACCGCCCCAGCCCACCCAGCATCATATCTTTCAGTCTAACTCACTCATTTTTCCAGTCATATTTGTCAATGCTTCTTTTTCATCACGTGACCAAAGAACATTGTTTGTCTCAATCTTATAGTTGTAGTATATAATATTCTACTTTCCTTAGCCTTTTTCAACCACTCGTTGGTTATTCTGGCAGTCCAAAGTATTTACAACATTCGTTTCAGCAACCACATCTTCATTGCTTTTAAGCTCTAGTCAATTTGTTCTGTCACTGAAATTCACTGCCATACAGCAAAACAGGTTCTATGTAATATTTCAGACCTCTCTTTTTTAAAAAAAAAAGTCTCTTAAAAGTCGACAGAGTCGACTTCATTGCACCGGGTTTTTATCCCATATGACTCAGTCTCTTTCTGCAGCGAACTGCCAAAAGCATCACACAAAGCACGAACTCTGTAGCTCCAGCGACGACCTCCAGGAGTCTCTGAAAAAATGAACTCGTGAACCAAAGGACGTGGCCCGGAATCAAACCCACAACCCTGGGAAGGTTAACCCGGTCAACAAATGCCCGCAGAAGTCGGATGTGTCGGCCTAACGGCGCAAGAACACAGCTCTGCTGTAAACAGGCACAACGCAGTCACATCCGAAAAAGAAATCCAGATGAACGCAGAAGAAGAAACCCACAACCTTCGGAGCCTGAGTCAGATGGCATGACCACTTCACCATGGAGACTCTCTTTGGACAAGTAATGTGAGCGTTTTATTACTCAAGATATTTTCCATCTTCTGAAAGGTAGCTTTTACCTGGTCCATTCTGCCCGTAATCTCTGTCTTTATTTATCTTATCATATTGCAACACTAGCACAACGATGATAATAGATGAAATAGGCAAATATTCTCACCTGCCACATCACCCTGACCCATGTGTTGACCTTTCACCCACGACCCTGGTGGACACAGCTGCGACTTAACAAGATACAAATGCCTGTAGCCAGACTTCTCCAACGCATACAGAAATGTAATCTCATTGTCTGAGGTTTGTGGGAAAAAATAGAGAATATCATGCACCTGAAAATAAGCAAAGACAATTTTATCATTTTCAGAATAACTAACGAGGCATCTAAGCAACATAAGCAAAGATAATTGCTAGAATGTTTCTCTCTTATAATTACGCTCGCCGTCCAATCAAACAATGTAGCAGATCAACGGGAACCAGAATCAATGTCAACGAAAATTATTGCAGCAATGATGGCATTCCACGTCAAATCAAACTTTATTAGTGGTAATCGCTCGGACAGTTTAGCACGTCACCGTTCCCATGTTGATGGGAGGGCCGGTGAAAATATAACAAATAATTATTGGTAAATATACAATGTTAACTGCCGATTCTGATTCCATCCTATTGCCTGAATAAATGACAAGTAAACTGCATGTGGTCCATCGCTCTGTAACTACATTACGTTCCTCATTCTTACCATCTGACTTACGCTGATCTATGTGTATGTTGACACCATGACCTCTAACTGATAATCGGCCGGCAAGTTGTGATGCAATCTATTTTCATCATTTTCTCTGTGTTAAGCGTTCATCTCCCGATTGTTCTCCATATTACAGACTGTGCTCTTGTTTCCTTATATTGCTGGAGTATCAGATATCATGTCCATAACGTCCTTCAGTTGGATCTTGGTGTTGATATTTCGGTGTTGTGATTTTGTCCGCCCGTCTCCATGATGCTCCCAAAGCTTGACTAACTTTGGTGACGTAGTCCGCCGTGACGTCATGTAGCAACTTGTGCATTCTTCCGCTTCTCGGTTAACTCTCCTTGTTCCGTTTGCCACAATTTTTCGTATCTTATTCTAAATCATTGACTCTTTTACGACGCTACATGGCAATAATTTTATCATTTACAGAATAAGGAGACATCTTGGCAAAATAAGTGAACACAATTTTATCATTTATAGAATAACAAGACATCTTGGCAAAAATAAGTAAACACAATTTTATCATTTACAGAATAATGAGACTGTCATTTACTGCCAATATAGTACCTTGCGGTGTATGGCAGAGGGGTCTTTGAGCCTGAGGAATTAAGGCCGCCAGGCTAGTGCAGATTAGGATTTTCTTTTTGCCCCCGACAGAAAAAAATCCCACACCTTACCGAGGGATCGAACCCGGATCTCCCGAACAAGAGTCCGGCGTTCTAGATGAGACATCTTGGCAGAATAAGTCAACACAATTTTATCATTTACAGAATAACGAGACACCCTAGCAAAATAAATCACTTGAATGTACATGACAAACGTGGAGGACCACTGAAATGATTACTAATAAACTATCATCATCATCATCATCATCATCATCATCATCAAGTGCCTCGCCAGCTGGTATGGGAGATCATGCTTCTCCACAAATTGCTATCTCCAATGGCATGGGTCAATTCATGTGTTGACTCCCTTCCGTGCCATGACACAACTGTCAAGGATTTTCATAAACTATAAGTGTTCAATAATTGGTGCCTGCACAGAATAGACAGACTAAAATGGTGTGACAGAATCACTAATGTGGAGTTCATGGAAAGAACTAGACAAATACGGGTGAATTAAAAGTTGAGGAAAAGGCACCTCACAAGAATGTTCTGGTACCAACTGCCACACAGAACCACATTGAAGAAATATAATGGATACAGACAGAGCAAGGCGAAGATCATGTAAAATATGGATAGATGATATCAAGAACAACCTCAAAGAAATGAATACCAACTTGCAAAGAGCATTAGAACAAGCATATAAAAGATCATTACATCTCCCCCCAACACTCTCTTGAGGTAAATGGAAAAGGAGGAGAAGATAAAACATTCATGAAACACAAAAAGCCAAACAGAAGCACCTTACATTAATCCAAACTGTCGACCGCTCCTCGTAGATGCACTGTACGTGAGGTCGGCATGGCCTATCATCTTTGGTGTAAAATGACGAGAGGGAGATGAGGTAAAGTGCCTGTCGAAACTGCAGCCTGTCAATTATCACAGCATACATGCTGAAATACACAAGACAAATTGTCTGTATTTTCAACTTGATCAATAATACTTCTGAGAGTCTGTATATTACACTCAGTTGATATACTGACTGCAGTGTAATATCTTCATTTTAAAAGCCTTCATAAGCTATAGTGTAAGAGTCTATTTTACATTCATATGACAGACCACCTGTAGCATTTATCTGTATATTACACATATATCTGATGAACTGCCTGTAGTGTACAGTCTGTATTTTATAATTATTTGATATATTGACTATAGTTTACAGTCTGTAACTAAATTTATTTTTTCACATCTGTGAAAGTGACTATATACCCATCTGGGAAAGGACTTCATACCCTTGCTTGCTTGCCTGATTCAAAAACAAAAATTCCAAACTCGGTCTCGTTCAACCTGCTTTTTCAGCATTGGCTAGAGTGGAGATCCGTGAGTTTGTGTGTTTTGATACTGTTCCTATTTGTTCTCTCTTTCGGGTGATTTCTGGCTCTGGCTTGTTATTGCCCTCGCTCTGGTGTTGGGGTATGTTGGTTCTTGTGCTGGCTGTGAATTGGATTATTGGTTTGCATTGGTCCTGATAAAGACCGGTCCTTGGTCGGGTCTGTCCGGTTACGTATCCCTCCGGTTGATGCTTTCTCATTTTAGTAGACCTCGCGATTTCTGATTGCTTATTTTGTATTTTTATGGTTCCTCTCAGGGACTGGTTATGAGTTTGGGTTCTTTCTAGTTTAAATAGTTGGTTATTTCCTGTTGTCCTTACTCGGGTTGGTTACCTTCCCAGTTTGTTATGTCTTGTGTTGGCCTATCGTTGGCCTGATTGTTTCTTGTGTGGTCCTCAACAGGACTCATTCCCGTGCTTCCAGTCCTAATAAGGACTCGTCGTATACATAGGCCGTCCCCTCGGTCCACCGTTCATTCTCCTTGGCCGCCGCCAGTGCCGGTGCCCTCCACTCCAAGAGGCCCCGATCAGCCCTCTAACACCGTCCAGTGGTCCCCCAAAAAGAGGCAAGCCACCATCATGCCTTCAGTCCCCCGCCGCCTAACGTCCCTTTTCCGGAAACTCCGGACATCCACCACCATCCAAACAGATGGATGTCCTAAACACTGGAACATAGAATGGAGGCGAAAAGGTACAAACTGACATAGAACAGATACATACATGTATGGTGTCCTCTCCTCCTCCTGGTTTCTGTCTCCTTTCTTGAGTTTTGATTATATATCTTTTCTTGTTCGGCAGATGTACTGTCTAACTAGCCTCTGTATCTCTGCATTACTGTCTACGTGCAGGCTTTATACCCATCTGGGAAAGTGACTTTATACCCAGCTAGGAATGTGAGTTTACTGACAATTGGGAAAGCAACTTTATACTCAGCTGGGAAAGTGACTTTACACCCAGCTGGGAAAGTGACATTATACCCAGCTGGGAAAGTGAGATTACGCACATCTAAGAAGGTGGTTTTATACCAAGCTGGTAATGTTAGTCTACTCTCAGTGAGGGAAGGGAGGCTACTCCCAGTGGGGGAAGGGAAGCTACTCCCAGTTGGGGGAAGGGAGGCTACTCCCAGTGGGGGGATGGGAGGCTACTCCCAGTGGGGGATAGGAGGCTACTCTCAGTAGGGGAAGGAAGGCTACTCAAAGTGGGGACCATGGTTTAATAGCCAATGACTGTACTTTCAGCTGAGAGCAAAACAGATGACACAAACGGCAACTACTAACACTGCGAACTCTTCAGTCGACACTTACTACTTCCCATCGGGGGTCCACCCAGCTCGGGCCAAATACTCGCCCCAGGGGCAGGCTTCCAACAAGGCCTCTTTTATACTCAAGTCCTTGACATAGATGTCCATCACCTGGGTGACCTGCAGATGGAGGCCTTTTGTTTATTACTGTTCAATACTTGTATATGTCTATTACTATTATAGATTATTACTGTTCATTACTTATATATAAGACTATTACTATTATAGACAATAATGTTCATTACTTATACGCAAGTCAATGGTAGCCAACGCAGACACTGCTTTAACTGCGACTGTGGGTCAACATTATCTTTACATGTGAGTTAATTAAAATATGCAGAAAGTGGAATTGATCAGCTTTACAAGAACACAATTCTTGTGACAGAATTCATGCTGCAGCTAGAAACAGCTTTACAAAAACACAATCACACGTGACAGAATGGATGTTGTGGCTAGAAACAGCTTTACAAGTACACAATCACACGTGACAGAATGGATGTTGTGGCTAGAAACAGCTTTACAAAAACACAATCACATGTGACAGAATGGATGTTGTGGCTAGAAACAGCTTTACAAAAACACAATCACACGTGACAGAATGGATGTTGTGGCTAGAAACAGCTTTACAAAAACACAATCACATGTGACAGAATGGATGTTGTGGCTAGAAACAGCTTTACAAAAACACAATCACACGTGACAGAATGGATGTTGTGGCTAGAAACAGCTTTAAAAAAACACAATCACACGTGACAGAATGGATGTTGTGGCTAGAAACAGCTTTACAAGTACACAATCACACGTGACAGAATGGATGTTGTGGCTAGAAACAGCTTTACAAAAACACAATCACATGTGACAGAATGGATGTTGTGGCTAGAAACAGCTTAAAAAAACACAATCACACGTGACAGAATGGATGTTGTGGCTAGAAACAGCTTTACAAGTACACAATCACACGTGACAGAATGGATGTTGTGGCTAGAAACAGCTTTACAAAAACACAATCACATGTGACAGAATGGATGTTGTGGCTAGAAACAGCTTTAAAAAAACACAATCACACGTGACAGAATGGATGTTGTGGCTAGAAACAGCTTTACAAGTACACAATCACACGTGACAGAATGGATGTTGTGGCTAGAAACAGCTTTACAAAAACACAATCACATGTGACAGAATGGATGTTGTGGCTAGAAACAGCTTTAAAAAAACACAATCACACGTGACAGAATGGATGTTGTGGCTAGAAACAGCTTTACAAGTACACAATCACACGTGACAGAATGGATGTTGTGGCTAGAAACAGCTTTACAAAAACACAATCACATGTGACAGAATGGATGTTGTGGCTAGAAACAGCTTTACAAAAACACAATCACACGTGACAGAATGGATGTTGTGGCTAGAAACAGCTTTACAAAAACACAATCACATGTGACAGAATGGATGTTGTGGCTAGAAACAGCTTTACAAAAACACAATCACACGTGACAGAATGGATGTTGTGGCTAGAAACAGCTTTAAAAAAACACAATCACACGTGACAGAATGGATGTTGTGGCTAGAAACAGCTTTACAAGTACACAATCACATGTGACAGAATTCATGCTGCAGCTAGAAACAGCTTTACAAGTACACAATCACATGTGACAGAATTCATTCTGCAGCTAGAAACAGCTTTACAAGTACACAATCACATGTGACAGAATGGATGTTGTGGCTAGAAACAGCTTTACAAGTACACAATCACACATGACAGAATGGATGTTGTGGCTAGAAACAGCTTTACAAGTACACAATCACATGTGACAGAATTCATGCTGCAGCTAGAAACAGCTTTACAAGTACACAATCACATGTGACAGAATTCATTCTGCAGCTAGAAACAGCTTTACAAGTACACAATCAAACATGACAGAATGGATGTTGTGGCTAGAAACAGCTTTACAAGTACACAATCACATGTGACAGAATTCATTCTGCAGCTAGAAACAGCTTTACAAGTACACAATCACATGTGACAGAATTCATTTTGCAGCTAGAAACAGCTTTACAAGTACACAATCACACATGACAGAATGGATGTTGTGGCTAGAAACAGCTTTACAAGTACACAATCACACATGACAGAATGGATGTTGTGGCTAGAAACAGCTTTACAAGTACACAATTACATGGACAGAAGTCATTCTGCAGCTAGAAACAGCTTTACAAGTACACAATCACACGTGACAGAATGGATGTTGTGGCTAGAAACAGCTTTACAAAAACACAATCACATGTGACAGAATGGATGTTGTGGCTAGAAACAGCTTTAAAAAAACACAATCACACGTGACAGAATGGATGTTGTGGCTAGAAACAGCTTTACAAGTACACAATCACACGTGACAGAATGGATGTTGTGGCTAGAAACAGCTTTACAAAAACACAATCACATGTGACAGAATGGATGTTGTGGCTAGAAACAGCTTTACAAAAACACAATCACACGTGACAGAATGGATGTTGTGGCTAGAAACAGCTTTACAAAAACACAATCACATGTGACAGAATGGATGTTGTGGCTAGAAACAGCTTTACAAAAACACAATCACACGTGACAGAATGGATGTTGTGGCTAGAAACAGCTTTAAAAAAACACAATCACACGTGACAGAATGGATGTTGTGGCTAGAAACAGCTTTACAAGTACACAATCACATGTGACAGAATTCATGCTGCAGCTAGAAACAGCTTTACAAGTACACAATCACATGTGACAGAATTCATTCTGCAGCTAGAAACAGCTTTACAAGTACACAATCACATGTGACAGAATGGATGTTGTGGCTAGAAACAGCTTTACAAGTACACAATCACACATGACAGAATGGATGTTGTGGCTAGAAACAGCTTTACAAGTACACAATCACATGTGACAGAATTCATGCTGCAGCTAGAAACAGCTTTACAAGTACACAATCACATGTGACAGAATTCATTCTGCAGCTAGAAACAGCTTTACAAGTACACAATCAAACATGACAGAATGGATGTTGTGGCTAGAAACAGCTTTACAAGTACACAATCACATGTGACAGAATTCATTCTGCAGCTAGAAACAGCTTTACAAGTACACAATCACATGTGACAGAATTCATTTTGCAGCTAGAAACAGCTTTACAAGTACACAATCACACATGACAGAATGGATGTTGTGGCTAGAAACAGCTTTACAAGTACACAATCACACATGACAGAATGGATGTTGTGGCTAGAAACAGCTTTACAAGTACACAATTACATGGACAGAAGTCATTCTGCAGCTAGAAACAGCTTTACAAGTACACAATCACATGGACAGAATTCATTCTGCAGCTAGAAACAGCTTTACAAGTACACAATCACATGGACAGAATTCATTCTGCAGCTAGAAACAGCTTTACAAAAAACACAATCACACGTGACAGAATGGATGTTGCGGCTAGAAATACCTTTTTTTTTGCATATCCTTTACAGGACATTGCAGTCAACACCAGCATTTTTCAGCTACTGTTGATGTCTTGGTAAGTGTTACGTTTGCCATTGCTTTCTGAACGACCGGCTCACATACCTCCATAAGTAACCAGAGCGATGCGATCCGCTGACAAATCTCAGAAACAGCTTTACAAGTACAAAATCACAAGTGACAGATGGATGTTGCTGCTAGAAACAGCTTTATAAGAACACAATCACATGACAGAAAAGATGCTGCAGCTAGAAACAACAGAATGGATATTGCAGCTAGATACAGCTTTACAAGTACATAATCACATGTCACAGAATGGATGTTGTGGCTAGAAACAGCTTTACAAGTACATAATCACATGTCACAGAATGGATGTTGTGGCTAGAAACAGCTTTACTGCAGTTCAACTCGGTTTATTTCTCACCATCATCCTTCTTAAAACTGCAGTTTTTTTGTTTTCCGTTCCATCTTTATCATCTAACCAGAAGTAAGCAATAATTCTTCCAAACATTAAGAAATTGTTTTAATTAACAGAAAGAGAACCATTCCAATAAACATTAAGAAATCTGTCTGATAAACAGTCAGACATATTTCCAACAGAAATAAATCATTTTAATAAACAGAAAGAAATCATTTAGCAAACACAAAAAATTTCTTATAAACAATCAGAAATCTATCCAATAAATGGTCAGAAATCATTCTCACAATAGGCAGACATCATTCTAACAATAATCGTCATTCTAAAACACAGGAAGAAAATATTAAGAGCACTTACAGGACCTGAGTAAACAATGGTGATCTCCAGAAGTTTCAGCGTGCTGTAGGCATTATTAGCACCCGCTTTAGGGTATCTGGAAGAAAAATATAATACAACTCAAACAACATGACTATTTACAGGCAAAAGTCACTTTCATCACACTAGGACATTTGTGGATGTCAACAGAAATTAAACCTAGTAACACACTGCAGTTGAGCAGAGCGGAGTCAAGAACTGACATAACATCAATCAGGACATTCCCATTATGTGGGCTTATATTTCATTATTACAAATTGAGCTGGGCTTATATTTCATTATTACAAATTGAGCTGGGCTTATATTTCATTATTACAAACTAAGCTGGGGTTATATTTCATTATTACAAACTAAGCTGGGCTTATATTTCATTATTACAAACTAAGCTGGGCTTATATTTCATTATTACAAATTGAGTTGTAATTGAGCCGCTCAGTTGTGGAACAATCTTCCACAAGAAATCAAAGACACCACCAATCATGATACATACATTCGCAACCTGTTTGAACACTACCTTAGTACAGACTACATGCCCCCATAACAAATAACACAAAAAAGACAATAATGGTAACTTATCTCAAACGACAACTAGCCAAAAAACATTCCCTTATGTATGGCACGTTACACCCTCCTTAGGTATTTATAATGCCCATGTTAAACACTGCCTCAGTGAGTCATTTGTTATTGATTATTTTTCATGCGTTTTAATGTTCTTTTGTTGTCAAAAGTTGCTTCATAAGTGATGTTGAATGAAAGAATGTATGAGAGGAAATAGAGAAGAAGGGCAGAATGTCAGACGGGCCTGCGTGCCCAATTCTTAACCCTTTGAAAATAAAGACTTATTATTATTATTATTATTATTATTATTATTACAAACTAAGCTGGGCTTATATTTCATTATTACAAACTAAGCTGGGCTTATATTTCATTATTGCAAATTGAGCTGGGCTTATATTTCATTATATTATTACAAATTGAGCTGGGCTTATATTTCATTATTACATATTGAGCTGGGCTTATATTTCATTATTGCAAACTGAGCTGGGTTTATATTACATTACATACTCCTCATTACGCCATGACCTACAACATGCAACACTTCATGAGCAGCCGTACACATACTCACCTGTAGAATTCTGGGGCAGCATCCTGGCCTAAGGCAGAAAAAATAGGCACAAGCTCCACATCGGACTCGTCAACCTCTTCATACAATATGTGATATGTTCGTCTTCCATCTGTGGAACAGTTGCATTATGTTCATCTGTTTGGAAGTGCACCCAACCACACATAAGAAAAAAAAGCGTGAACTAATAAAACTAAATAGGTGGTCATCAATTAACATGAACTTGAAACCAAACAAAGTCTGTCCTAACATTGCTGAAACGTGTAATGTACCATGGTTAGCATTTTCTAGGGAATTATGTTGAAGATTCAGACATAACGGTCACTTGTCTGGTGTCTGGGAGTAGATGGTGGGTGGTTTTGATACATTTACTGTTGAAATGGTTATCATTGTATTTTTCTTATTCTCCTGCCCTGTATCTCTCATTTGGGCATAGCCCCTCCTCAACCCAACCACACTGAGTCATTCTATCTTTTTCTACCTCCCGCAGCTACCTCCATGTCCTCCCTGTATTATTCATCTCTGTCTGTAATTCTCTTCTACATGAGTTTTTAGATCTCTCACTATTTTGTTTGCCTTGTGGGTTCTAGACAAGAATGTGTTTAGTTATAATATCCGCAGGTTTTCTCAGTGGGTGTACTATCTTGTGGGTTCCAGACACGAGAATGTTTAGTTATAATGTCCTCAGGTTTCCCAGTGTGTATCCTATCCAGTGTCAGTGTCTTTTCCTGACCTCTAGGTTCCCTGGAATGTGTTTAGTTCTCTCCATGAGCTCCACATTGGTGATTCTATCATACCATTGTATTCCCACCATTCTGCGCAGGCATCAATAAGTGCATGTGTGTAGGTTATTAGTAATTCTTTTAGTTGTTCCCCATGTTTGTGACCCATACAGAAGTAATAATTTAACATTTGAATATTAACTGCAAAGTTTGTTGCTAAGTTTCACTTCCTCTGTCCACAAATTTTCTAGTGCCATGAAAGCTCCTCTTGCTTTTTGTTTTCTTATTTTAAATAAAAAACAAATGAAGTAAAAAGCATGCAGATTATTTTACTCACATGAATGTTCCCGGTAATCCACACATGAAAACAAATATTTACAAAATACAACATATTGTTTGTAATTGTCAGTCATTTATACAGCAATTTACAAACACATTTTCAGAATCAGAATCACTTTCTTTAAAGTCTGACTCACGACTGCTAACACAAAGTAACGCTGATTACTGATATCTAGCTCCGATTAATAGTCAACTTTGTGCCCTTCAATGTCACTTAAATTGAACCCAGTGAAATCTCCACTATCACTTGAAGAATCGTCGAAATCCATTTTGAAATACAAAGCGTAAAACCCCCAGAAACTATTTTTTTACATCTGTTCAAATTCAAAGTACACGCTAGCGAATGGCGGCTACGTTGTCAAGCTCTCGGTAAAAACCGAAAGTAGACAATCGGAAGTCTCAGAAAGCTGCGAGATCGCGTTTTTACAATACATAATAGTCACGGACGCTTTTGGACGGTTTGCCCGTTCCGGGGTAAAAATGTTCTCAGGCGTTTTGCCCGGTAAAGGGTTAAGTAAAATCGGTTGACTAACACCTTTTATGTGATGATTTTATTAACGTAACCCGAAATTTTACCGAACCTCAAAATTCTTCTTGCCCGTTCAGGGCTACGAAACAGACAAATCTCTGCCCTGTAAAGGGTTAATATTGTTTATCTGTTCCCCCTTTTTTATCCACATTGCTTGAGAAATTTGTTCATGTTTCCACGTTTTGAACTGAGGTTTCATCAAGGGAGGTTGGATCAATGTATTACTCTTGAGGTTATTCTGTAAATTCTGGATCATCAATTCGCCTTCCATTCCTGCCCCTTGACACTTCAGCGTTACATAACAACACGTGACTAAATAGATGATGTAACACAGGACGACACTAAAACTACCTGCCAAGCAATGACACCTGAGGGACAATCAGTAAGTAGCTCCTTGATTCTTGTATTACATAACAAGACTAGACTAAATAGATGATGTTACACAGGACGACACAACTGTCTCAAACTACCTGCCAGGCAATGACACCTGGGGGACAACCAGTAAGTAGCTCCTTGATGATTCAGTGTTACATAACAACACGAGACTAAATATATGATGTTACACAGGACAACACAACTGTCTCAAACTACCTGCCAGGTGATGACACCTGGGGGACAACCAGTAGCCATTTGACACTTCAGTGTTACATAACAACACTAGATTAAATATATGATGTTACACAGGACGACACAACTGTCTCAAACTACCTGCCAGGCGATGACACTTGGGAGACCACCAGTAGCCCGTGTATCTGTCAAACTCCTCCTGTATTACAAAGCTCGGCACACCAGCGCTGTACGGGTCATCTTCAATCTTAACATCACCTAGCAGACATCAACAGCGATCAACCATTACATCAACTATTACATCACCAGTGATCAACCATTACATCAACATTTATCAACCATTACATCAACAGTGATCAACTATTACATCAGCCATTACATCACCAGTGATCAACCATTACATCAACATTTATCAACCATTACATCAACAGTGATCAACTATTACATCAGCCATTACATCACCAGTGATCAACCATTACATCAACATTTATCAACCATTACATCAACAGTGATCAACCATTACATCAACCATTACATTACCCGTGATCAACCATTACAGCAACCATTACATCAACAGCAATCAACCATTACATCAAGAATGATCAACCATTACATCAACAGTGATCAAACATTACATCAACAGCGATCAACCATTACATTACTCCATCTGTGAAAAAGCCATTGTCTCTGTACGTCAAACTCGGCCATCACAGAACATTTGCTGAGTACCAACCAAACCATTAACAGGCAGACAACATTTTATATACTGTATTCAACGAATAATAATCGATTGCTCAATTATATCGAAGCATTATATATTAGTCATAGCCTCCTATGTGGAGTTTGTGCATTATGTGTGTACAATAAAGCTGCCATTCATCTACTACCAGCGTGTGCCTAGTGTCTCACCAGGTGTTGCCTGAAGTCTCTTGCCTGAAGTTCACCCTAACATCTCTCCTGCCACTGATCAATACCACAAGTACCTCAAACAACAACCCACGATGCATCAAGCAACATGGGGGGACAAGAGATGCGATGGAAGAAGTCTGCACATGTGTACCATGAAGCAACATGATGGGGACAACATCAAGAGATGCGATAGAAGAAGTCTGCACATGTGTACCATGACGACACATACATGGCAGTGGATGTTGGGGACTCCTTACAGCCAACCACCTTCAATGAGGTGAAGACACCTACTTTGATGTTTAGCGTGCATGTTTTCTCTAATGTGCCCATTCATTATATGTAAAGTACCTCATAAACAACAGAAACACTTTCTGTACTGCATATACAGTACAGCTGGCTTGTTAGTGTCGTTTATGGGAAGTGTCAGGATACAGATCATCATCATCTGCCATGCGGATAAGCGTAGGCAGTCATGTTTCGCTGTCTCACTTGATCACCAGAATCGTGGATCAGCTCAGTGTTCTTGTCTCGACCATAACACGTGGCCAAGCCATCCAGGTATTTACTTCTCTGCCTTCCCCTTGTTCTCCTCTTCCCAATCTTGCCAGTTGTCACCAAGTTCTCCAATTTATTTCCTCTCATAACATGTCCCAAATCTTGTGAGTTTACGTCTAGTTTTTCTAAACAGTTTATGGTTTTCATTTCTTTCTAGTAGGGTTTGCTCATTGGTTGTTCTGTCTACATATAGAGGTTTATTATGAGTTAAAGATGGAATGGAAAGAGTTAAAAGTCCTGAGTACAGTGATGTCAATGATTAAATTTAGTGTGAAGGTGTCAGGTCTTAGTCGGATATGACTATCATATAACAATAGATGATATTACCTGCTTTCTGTTAGCGAATGTTGGGTGGTGCTCACCAAACCCGACACCCCACATTGTGTCAATGACTTCGGGCTGAGGAGTGCAATTGGAACATTTACTGCGTCAATTAGTCTGTTACCACCATGGGTTGTAGTTATTATGCCATATTTTAAGCACAATGTAACAAACTATTGTCTGTCAAGACGGCCAGGTGCCAACATTAAGTATAATTAGAGAAATAAAGAAACCAACCTTTATGAACATGTGTCAGCCTGATTTCCCTGCCCGTGTGAAGACAGACCAGCCAGATGTCAAGCTCGTGGATGAATGCCAGCAGGTCTGTATTGCTAGGGCACAGCTTGGGGTCAAGTCGCGCCCCAAATGTGCTTGTTGGTATTTCCCAGGCCACATTGGTATAGTCCAGCTTTGGGGAAGAAATTCAAACAAACAATGACTCATAAATCAGGTCAAGTTAAATCTCAGGGCCATGGTGTGACAAGGTCACATATCTACACCTGACAGAAAAGACACATGAAATATATGGGGATAGATCAACAGAACACATCTGTGGTTAAGGAACAGTGAGCAGTTTCACAACCAACTTTCAAAAGTTAGTTGCATATCCTTTACAAGACGTGGCAGTCAACTCTAGCGTTTTTTGGCTATTTGTGATTTATTGGCAAGTTTACATTCAGTAGTTTGCCATGGCTTTCTTAATGACCGGCACTCATACCATTGTATGAGAACCAATCCAAGATGGTCTGCTTCCAAACTGCCTGCAGCTGTGTTTCGAACACGGTACGCAAGATTACAATTTGCATGCGTAACCCCTTCACCACAGATCTGGTTCCAAACCATTTACCGAATTCACAATCAGTCACAGGTGATTTGAAAGCAGATCATTTTTACAATGGTATGAGCATGGGTTATTCGGAAAGCAATGGCAAACTACTGAGTGTAAAATTGCCAATAAATCACAAACAGCAAAATAACGCTGGGGTTGACAGCCATGTCCTGTAAATGAGATGCAACTAACATATTTTTATCAAAAGAAGAGGTGGAACAGAAAAATTATCCTTATATTAGGAAAACACCAGGCAGGAGAAGCACAGGAAGACACAGAAAGATGTATGTGCAAAGCTTAAACAGATGCAGTGCAAATAATAATATAAGCCACACCAACTTCATCCAAAAAATTAAATTACTGAGATTAGAAAGTCACTAGCATAATATCTGCTCTGAATAAATGATCTTTGTCTGCTTGCATATTTCTTTCTTGGCCGAGTTACATAATTTTGTGGGATAATAAAAATATAATAACTACAAGTGCACATCATTACTAACCATATCTTTGAAAGTGAAGAGTGTGTTGCTGAGGGGCACAACAAACAGACCATCTTCAGCATGCAGCTCGTACGAGGTAATTCCGTACGTTCCCAGTCTCTTTCTTTCCCTCATCAGCTGCTCTTCTTTCGACATGGGAACGGACCCAACATTTGATTGTAGTTCAAAAACGGGTGATATCCGGAAGTGGGACAGTCTTGCTTCTTCGTCTATTTCATTGTTGGAGCGAAGCAGGGGTTCGTCTACAGAGAACATTGTACAGGACAAATGGAAATTGTATTGAGAACAAACAAAGATTGTATAAAGCATATAGAAATTTTACAGGATTTAACAGGACAAGTAGAAATTGTATAGGATAAATAACATTTGCACAGGATAGATAGAAATGTATAGGAGAAATGTAAACTGTAGAGGATAAATAGAAATGTAGAGGACAATTAGAAATTACATAGACCAAACAAATAGAAATTGCATAGACTAAACATATTGAAATTTTATAGGACTTTAATATAATTAGTTTAGTTTAGTTTAGTCAATGGATCAACATCACGGCACACGGATGTAACCCATAAGTGCTCCGTTCTCCTCCTAACTCAAACCTGAGTCTGGAGAAACTCAGCTCAGTGCATGAACCGGCGAGGATCCTGAAATACTTTGGGTAGATTTTTAACTCAAAATTTTGCCCGGGCAGCGCCGTTAGGCTACTCTTTTTCGATTTCCAACAATACACACGGGCGTCCGATCTCACTACCCAGAGACCAGGGGAAATTTTATTACTAGAAGTCCACATGAAATAAATCCCGGTCCTCACCGGGGCTTGAACCCAGGACCTCCAGCACTCGAGGCAGACACCTTACCTCGAGACCACACAGCCCAGCATAATTATCAGTATTTAAACATGTACACAATAGAGCAATAGAGAGAGACAGAGAGATATGCAGAGAAAAGAGACAGGCGGGACATAATATTTAGTATTGTAATAAAAATATATAGAGACAAAGAGAGAGAGAGAGAGAGAGAGAGAGAGAGAGAGAGAGAGAGAGAGAGAGAGAGAGAGAGAGAGAGAGAGAGAGAGAGAGAGAGAGAGAGAGAGAGAGAGGAGGAAGAAGGGAGAGAGTGAGAGAAAGAGAATGAGAGACAGGGTCATTCAGCTATGAATTAAGTTTACACTGGATTAAGAAAAACTGCCGAAAGCACTGTGTAAAAAACAAAATTCAAGTGACTTGAAAGGAAGGGGGGGGGGGGGGGGGGGGGGGGGGGCGGAGGCAGGCAGGCAGGCAGGCAGGCAGGCAGGCATGCAGGCAGGCAGGCAGGAAGGAAGGAAGGAAGGAAGGAAGGAAGGAAGGAAGGAAGGAAGGAAGGAAGGAAAATTCCTTAATTTGCAAGTTATAACTTTTAATTTAGAATTATATCATGTGAATTAAATAGGTGAATAATATTTCGTCTGAAATACATCACACTCAGTCTATGTGACTGTTTGAATGTGGATCACAGAGTCACTGTGAAATATTTGTCGGCACAAAGCACTGTTTTAGACACCTAACTGATATGGCGTCGATGTACTTTAGTAATCGTCTATTTTGTTCACGATATATAAATGTGATAATATACACACGACATATGTATTCTGCATTATGCACTTGGCGAGATGCAGCAAAATCTGCCAGGCAATAAATTGAGCAAACTAATGTTTGTGGCTTCAGTGTTTACATTCACTAAGGGGATAGATTGTTTTGTATTTTAATTTAGACACAAATCAACAAAATTAAAATGTCTAAACAACACCACCAACATTACCTGGCACGTCAACTTTCAACAGCGTACTGTCCTTGCCCTTCTCTAGCTCGCCCAGAAAGTACAGCACCGTCTTGGTTTCACCAAGGTCATTGGTGACCGTTCTGAACTGGAAATTGCTCTGTGCCGACGGTGTGATCGCTGTTATGGCTTTCCTACACAACAAACAGATTAGAGATTAAAGTCCAAGGTCAAGGTAGTCCTGCAGCAGATGTTATTGTTGGGGTGTAAAGTCATCACATATTCTAATCCACGACGTATGAGGTGGTGGACCAGTGCCCTTCAGTGTTACCTTTCCTTCCCAGACAAATACATCTGGCAGTCATCATGGTGAAGTGTTCTTCTTCTTCCTCTCTTTTTTCTTCCTAAAGCTCTGAAGGTTGTGGGTTTCTTCTTCTTCTTCTTCTTCTCTTCTTCTTCTTCTTCTTCTGCGTTCATCCGGAGTGTTTTTTCAGATGTAATTGTGGTGTGTCTGGTTAGGCACCCTTGGGCCGAAATCCTCAGGCCAACACATCCGACTTTAGCGTGCATTTTTTACCAGGTTAGCATTCTGGGGTTGTGGGTTTGATTCTGGGCTACAACAAGTGCAATTTTCTAGGAGACTCTTGGGGGTTTTCGCTGGGCTACTCGTGCTCTGTGCAACATCTTTGGCAGAGAAAGCGACCAAGCCATATGGGATCAAACCTGGCACAATGAAGTGGATCTTCTTGCCCTTTTAAACCCTTTTAAATGCAGACAATTCTGGGAGTCTTCATGGTGAAGTGGTTCTTCTTCCTCTCTTTTTCTTGTAGATTCCTGGGGGTTATCACTGGGCTACACATGCTCTGTGCGACAATTTTGGTAGATCGCCTTGCGGAAATAAACCGAGCCATATGAGATCAAACCTGGTGCAATGAAGTGGATTTTCTTGCCTTTTAAAACCCTTTTAAACGCAGACAATTCTGGGAGTCTTCATGGTGAAGTGGTTCTTCTTCTTCCTCTCTTTTTGTCTGAGATTCCTGGGGGTTATCACTGGGCTACACATGCTCTGTGCGACAATTTTGGTAGATCCGTTGCGGAAAGAAACCGAGCCATATGAGATAAAACCTGGTGCAATGAAGTGGATCCTCTTGTCTTTAAAAACCCTTGTAAACGCAGACAATTCTTAGAAAATTGTCTGGTCCCCAATTGTATGAGGCTGGGACAACTCTTGAGGAATTCTTGTTAGAATGCTGTTTTAGTTGGGGATTGAACCTGAGCACTAACCACTATGTAATTTCAGTCCCTTATGGAGGTTAGGTTGAGTTGAGCCAAGAACCAACATCGCAGCACTCAGGACACTCCCATACATCCTACATCCATATCTTCAACAGCCAGCAAAGAGTCCCAATTCTAATGATAACAGCAGCAGTCTGATTATGTGTCTGTCTGGTCTTTCTTCAGAGTTATGAATGTCAGCCAGATCCTCTGGTCACTTCCTGCATCACCATTCTCTCAATGCCATGATAATCTATCTGTTCTTCTACACTATCCACACGAGATCTCAACGGACGTCAACCAATTCTGCCTTATCATGCAGCTATACCCCACACAGCTGAGCAAACCCAGCCTTGGGGAGGTCATGGTGTCCATATTGCACATCTCACTGCTGTAAAAGTATGTAGGGAAATGCTTGAGGCAGGGGCTGACCATCACACAGATGGACATAGGACATAGAAGACACCTGGGGCATGAAAATGCTTGAGGCAAGAGAGCTGGCAAGAGACTGAGAGTCCTTTCAGCAGGTCCTGCAAGGGATCTGCAGCAAGATGATTCATATATTTACATCAGTCAGTCAGTTGCATGTCCTTTACAGGACATCGCAGTCAACCTCAGCATTATTTTGGCTGTCTGTGATTTCTTGGCAAGTATACGTGCCAGCTTCGTGGCGAAGGGTTACGGACGCAGTTCGTAATCCAGCATACCGCGTTCGAAACACAGCTGTGGGTGATTTGGCAGCAGGCCGCCTTGTCTTGGTTTTTTTTAAATGGTATGGGTGCTGGTTGTTCAGAAAGCAATGGCAAACTACTGAACATAAACTTGCCACTAGATCACAAACAGCACACACACAAATGCTGGGATTGACTGCGACGTCCTGTAAAGGATATGCAACAAACTTTTTTTTAAACGCTAAGTAGTTTGTCATTGCTTTCTAAAAGACCTGCACTCATACCATTGTATGAAAACAAGCGCAAGATGGTCTGCTTCCAAATCATCTGCAGCTGTGTTTCAAACACAGTGTAATTGCATTCATAAACCCTTCACCGCAGTATTGGTTACTTACATTAACGCAACTAAAACATATGATTTTATCAGGACGTCACATGACACATTACCATGTTTCTCGGACTGTGCTGGATAGTTCATGCCATGACTTTTTGTAACTCTGGTGGATTTTTGGTGGGGACGCAGTCGGGACCTCATATGCATCAAAATCTGCCGACGCCATGTTCACCACACCTGCTGACTAAACCTAGAGAAAAATTACAATTTTAAACTGCTGACCACAGTCACAATCATAGGGTTATTTTGTTACCAAAAGACATCAATATTGACAGTTACAATTTTCAGGATTGAAACTCTCCCAGTTGAACTGGCAGAGTTATATTCCATGGAGACGCAGTAATATTTCATGGAGACATAGTTTAATTTCATGGAGACGCATTTATATTTCATGGAGATATTGTTATATTTTCTGGAGGCGCAGTTCTGCAGAGCTATATATCAAGTAATGTGAAAACATGAATGATACTTGGGCTGAAATATGATGTCCATCTTCACTGACATTGCGCGAATGTGTAAAACGTTATATACACAGAAATCTAACACTTAGCAGGAAGTCCTTATGTTTACATTCATTCATTCATTCATTAGCATGTCATTTGCAGAACCTCACGTACATAGCAGTTATATTTCACAGAGATGCTGTTATATCTAAACAACAGTTAGTTACATATCATTTACAGGACATCGCAGCCAACCCCAGCATTTTTGGCTGTTTGTGATTTCTTGGCAAGTTTACGTTCAGTATTTTGCCATTGCTTTTTGAACGACTGGCACTCATACCATTGTATGGAAACCAATGCAAGGCTGTCTGCTTCCAAATCAACTGTGCTTTGAACACAGTATGCGGGATTACGAATTGCATTTGTAGCCCTTTCACCACAGGCTATCTAAACAAATGGACCCCAAAAAAATAAATAAAGGACCATTTTAGACACCTTCAGGTGTGCTGGGTATATGGTGCTAGCCCCACATTTTGAGAGTTCAATCAGCACTCGGGTCGTGTGGTTAGCATCGTGCCGGCTGCCTTTGCTTCCAAAGACATTTCCTGGTGCCCATTTCAAGCTGGGTCGACCCAGGAGTTCAAGTCAATTGTATTGAGGGGAATTTGAACACACGAACAAATCAGGACAGTAGGCAGCACACTATCCACTGTGCTACCCTGACTCAAAAATGTACCACTGATGATTCCATATTGAAAAAAAAACAAGATAAAGACATCTCATGGTTGATAATTAACTGACAGTATACCACAACAAGCAATGGTGTACAGACCAAATGGAAGAAGAGGATGACCATGTAAATGATGGGCAGAGGGAATAACAAAGTCCATGGGAATCTCGATATATGAAGCCCATAACATTCTCCCGCTGTTTATGCTTCACCTCAAGGTACAAGAGGGATGAGATGAGACGGTAGATAATGTTGCATGGGTGTGAAGTGTTCCAGACTTAAGAGATAAAACTCCTTCCAGAGTATTCACAACCAAATATGTTATGTGGAACAATGTCTTCCAAACCCTGGCATTTCCAGGTGTGCTCACGTCATCTGATGCAGCAGCCATCCCAGTGTATGTCTGCTCACCGTTCTCATGAGGAGCTGGTTATGGTGTCTCCTCTCTTGACCTCAAAGACAACAGTGACATGCTTGACCAGGCTTCACTCCCAATTCATGTAGTCGAACTAGCATGAATCTTATCAGTATCCACCAGCCAAGTCCGTATTGCAACCGACTATATCAGTATTGTCCATACTGTTTCCAGTTTTTATTTCTGCTGGTCTGCATGTTTATTACCTTTCACTTTAGTGTGTCCAGGCGCGTACATCTAGGTGAGTAAGGGGGGCTGAGTGGTCTCGAGGTATGGTGTCCACCTCAAGTGCTGGAGGTCCGGGTTCAAGCCCCGTTGAGGGCCGGAAATTTTTCACATGGACTTCTAGTAACAAAATTTCCCCTGGTCTCTGGGTAGTGAGATCGGACGCCTGTGTATATTGTTGCGCAATTTAAAAAATCCCTTGGCAGTTGAAAATCGAAAAAGAGTAGCCTAATGGCACTGCCCGGGCAAAATTTTGAGTTAAAAATCTACCCAAAGTATTTCAGGATCCTCGCCGGTGCTATGGAGTTCATGCACTGAGCTGAGATTCTCTGGACTCAGGCTTGAGTTAGGAGTAGAACGGAGCACTTATGGGTTACACCCGTGTGCCGTGATGTTGATCCGTCGACTAAACTAAACTAACTAAGTGAGTAATGTGAAGAGTGATTTCTGAATGCTGTCTATCCATCTGGAGCAGAGACTGTCAGTTGCGATTCTTTTTCAGCATGCTCATGGAATTTTACATTATTATTGCATATCTGTCGCAATCAAACAACCAACCTTCTTTATATATATGGGGGAACGAGGTCATAAGACCAGGTTTCACAGTGGTCAAGACTTTAGGGCACCTCTTTCGGGTGCTATCTATTCACAGATTGATGCCCAGTCTAGGCAACATTGCAATGATCACCAAACCTCTCTACAGATGTAAAGTTCCAATATTGGTCTTGCGCCCACCACTGATTTTTTCAGCATGGAGAGCAGAAGGAAGGAGAGAAAGTTTCTATTGAGATGGTGCTTTGATACCAGGTCAGGGAGAAAGTCTCTACACCAACCAATTCAATAGATGCAAGAATTTAATTGGGCTCAAGATTAGTTAAATATCAATGCATCTGACATAAACACAGTCTTCCAGAGGATTTACAACTAATCAACCTAACTAACCACATAGCAGACTGTAACATTATACAGTCACGTGACTAGCTCCCTTCCTCACATAGCAGACTGTAACATTATACAGTCACGTGACTAGCTCCCTTCCTCACATAGCAGACTGTAGCATTATACAGTCAAGTGACTAGCTCCCTTCCTCACATAGCAGACTGTAACATTATACAGTCAAGTGACTAGCTCCCTTCCTCACATAGCAGACTGTAACATTATACAGTCACGTGACTAGCTCCCTTCCTCACATAGCAGACTGTAACATTATACAGTCACGTGACTAGCTCCCTTCCTCACATAGCAGACTGTAACATTATACAGTCACGTGACTAGCTCCCTTCCTCACATAGCAGACTGTAACATTATACAGTCAAGTGACTAGCTCCCTTCCTCACATAGCAGACTGTAGCATTATACAGTCAAGTGACTAGCTCCCTTCCTCACATAGCAGACTGTAACATTATACAGTCACGTGACTAGCTCCCTTCCTCACATAGCAGACTGTAGCATTATACAGTCAAGTGACTAGCTCCCTTCCTCACATAGCAGACTGTAGCATTATACAGTCAAGTGACTAGCTCCCTTCCTCATCTGTAAGACTTTGCTGCTAGCACAGTCTGTTATTATTACAGGGTGTTTGTAAAGTCTCACTACACTTTGTATGTAGAACAGATGTTTATTGGAGAGTATGTTTTCCATCTTGCAAACAGAAAACATACTCTCCAACAAAGTATACAAAGTGTAGTGAGACTATTCAAATACCATGTACTATGTTACTCAAGTTATTGTACCTCCAGTGATACTGCTTCAGTCAACAGCATATAATCATTACATGCTCAAGTCCATCACTCTAATCTATAATCCTATAAGTTTATTCTGTTAACTGCGGATTGTAGATAGGCCTGATGTGAAGTGAATGTAGGAATTAAAACAATTACACTATGTATCCTATTACTTGGTTTATTACATCTACTAGCCTACTACTGCCGGTCTCCGTTGCGAAGGGCTTATGTACATGATTCATAAGCCCGGTTAACTTTGTTCGAAACACAGCTGCGACCGATTTGGCAGCTGACTGTGTTGCGCTGGGTTTTAACGAGTTGGTATGGAAGCCAGTCGTTCAAAAAGCAATGGCAAACTACTGAACATAAAACTTACCAAGGCATCAATAACGGCAGTAAAATGCTGGTGTTAACACTCAATGATGTCCTGTAAAAAGGATATGCAAAAAAAAAAGAAGCCTACTGCTACTGCTAGAAGAAAATACATCAAACAATTGTTTGAAACGAAACAGCTTAAATACAATAGACATAGTCTAGTTAACAGTAAAAAGTTAAGTCAAATGAAAACTTCCTGTTTTGGTTTACTGATGTGTGGATAGTATTAGTAAATGTAAAAATAGGTAGTGAGTGGTTAGTTCAGTGTGTTGTTAGAGTTAGAGCTTTACACAGTTTTACTTTTAAATTTATTTAGTATTTTAGTTGTTTCGTTTAGATTTTTAGATTAGATACTCCTCAGTTCAGCGATCAGTGTAGCCCAGTTCAAATATCGTGCAATTAGAAAAGATGTTTAACATTAACTCAATCATTCAACTAATGTTATAAATATCTGTATACCGCTTGACTTTCGCCCTGCTGCCAACAGTCAGTACACAGAACAAGTCTCACAGACTAGCAGCCTGCACACACATCGCTGCTAACGGAAAAGTTTCCCCCAAACAAGACAACTTTAGCAAACGATAACAAGCGGAAGTTGACTGGGAGTTTGCCCCCTTGGACATGCGCCTGGCGGACCTGGTCTTTGTAGCCTTATACTTATATCATGAAGAATGTCGGGTTGTTGAGTGACATTACATCATGAATACAGGGGAGTTTCCGAAGCTCCGTGGCGAAGTGGTCAAGCCGTCACACTTGGGCTACAAAGGTTGTGGGTTCGATTCCGGGCCGCATCCTTCTGTTCACGAGTGCATTTTTTGAGACTCCTGAGGGTCGTCGCTGGAGCTACAGATTTCGTGCTTTATGCGACGCTTTCCGCGCTGCGGAAAGAGACTGAGCCATATGGGATTTTTTTTTAAAAACCGGTGCAATGAAGTCGATTCTGTCGACTTTTAAGTGACTAGACATTTAAGCGACATGAATTTTTTTTTTTTCATATCCTTTACAGGACATAGCTGTCAACACCAGCATCTTTCAGCTGTATGTTGATTTCTTGGCAAGATTACGCTCAGTAGTTTGCCATTGCTTTCTGAGCCGCCGGCTCACATACCCCGTAAGTTACCGATGCGATTCGAACCACCGCTGATTCTTACCGTCATCACGTTAACCGACGAGATTACGGAGAAAAGTCATAACCTCTAAGCCACGAAGTCGGCCACATCATGAATACAGATCTGAATTTTTAAAATGGACCTGAGCTCTCAGGTCGACCCGGCCTAAAATTGATACCAAGGAATTTCCTGGGTTGTAGAGCCGGCTGTTGTGATACTAACCACATCCGCCACCTAGTGCCGACTGGTCTATAAAACTATGGCTCTAACATCACATACCCAATGCTCATAAAGCAAGCGTATAAAGGTGACTCTTACTTTTACTTTACCGTGTCCCCAAAGGCTATTGCTCCGAAGGAGTGTAACAGAAACCCTTACTTTACTTTTACTTTACCGTGTGCCCAAAGGCTATTGCTCCTAAGGCATTATGCGACATTTATATCACTAACGGCTCTGTGGTTTGACCAAATGGAATGCATGGATATTCTCAACACGTTCTAGGTGCACAGCTGTCAAAAAGTAAGTGGTGATTCTGTCGTGGCAACAAAGAGCAAGCAATGCGATGGAAACAATGGTTGTAACCAATGCCATGAATCGGCTAGGCACACACAATTATCCACACGCATGCATATTGAGTGACTCAATGAGCATGCCCAAGAAGGTCCAGACTGACACTGACATCATACAACATGAGTGGCTCGACACACTGAGCACATCACACTTAGTCAACCTAACTTTCCTCTATGTACCGTGACACTCAGGCGAGGAAGCCGTTCGGCTGGCGGACGTGGCGGTGATCGAGATGGGAAGATTCCGAAGAGCAATGGATGGGCCAGACATCATCAACGCTTAAGTATAAGAGATGCTGGACGAATACATGACATTAAGGACACTTGGAAATCTGCGACATTGTCCAGAGTGAGACAATAGTGCAGATACAGACAATAAATTTCAAGCGAACGAAAGAAGAAACAGAAGTATGATGTGAACAGCGTGGATGTAAAGAGTAATGAAGATTCTTCATTCAGTCGCTTGAAATGTATTGTCTATATCTGCAGTGTTGTTTGTTGTATAAACGTTACTATCATGTTTAGCTCACTCAGTGATTCTTAAAGTAAATCTTCCACTGTTGTTTATCTAGGTCAGAAGGTTTGCTTAGATATATCATATTCGGAGCAGGTTTGGAGTATCTGATCTGCTGTCTACGTCGTCCATCCACATGTGCACATGGCTGGTTTGACAATATTAAAATAAATTGTGTATAAAGTAATCACGATATCTTGAAAGAAGTTAACTCACATAGAGAACTAGCAACTCGCATCAGAAAAAGCCAGTCTACATTCTTTGGGCATGTCATGACAAAGGGGAAGCTGAAGTATGTCGTGACACCGGAAAGGTTGGAGGAGAGGAGAAGACAGTTTAACATCATGTCATGGAGAAACATCAATATCAGAAATAGTTGACAGCACAAGAGATAGAAGGATGTAGACAGGCATGACCAATAACGCCACTCAAAGTGAACTATTATAAGAAGAAGATTGCAAACATAAAAATGGGGATTCGTGAGGAAACACTGAATTCAGAATGACAAAAATACTTTTCCGCCCACGTTTTATTACAATAGTAATTAGATGAAGCATTGCGTTTGTTGTCACAACTATTGGTTCGTAGTGATGTCACATTTAGAGCCGTAATCTAGTTCGGAAGTTATGAATAATTTCAGCCTTTAAACGAGGGCGTTCGAAAGCTCCAGGTGAACGTTCATGATGACTTTTATAGGACAAGTAAACTAAGTGCCATTGGCCACACTTCTTGCTCTCCCCCTCCCCCATGTAGCTACGCCATTGGCTACCCTTCCCCCACCACCATGAAATTATCACTATCATGTGTCATCTCAGTATAGACGTCTGCGCCTGTGGTTTAGGGGTTAGTGAAAGCAGTTTGGAATTCCCCAAGATACTGTTCAACAACGGCTGCGGGAGATTTGGAAGCAGATCGCTTTGCGTTGATTTTAATGGTATGAGTCATAGGCCGTTAAGACAGCAATGACAAACTAGTAAAATTGCCTAGTACATCAGTCTATACATGTTTAGGTTGGTTGCAACGTCCGGCAAAGGAACCACAACTAACTTTCTAAACCTCAATATAGACTAGGATGACAGTTGTTTCCCCTGAATTTCACTTCATACAAAAGATTGTATATGGCATACATATTCCAGTACGCTTGCCTGACTCCTGATGGTCGCCGTTCGTATCCTCACTGAGGTGGATATTGTGCTTTCCAAATTGACCTAGGCTCCCAGGTTGACCCAGCATAAAATTGGTAACAGGAAATGTTCTAGGAAGTAGAGGCAACCGGCTTGATACTGACAAAAAGTCTGTCAACAACCGTCGGAAGTCTCCTTGGCGAAGTGATCAAGCCGTCTGACTCGGGCTCCGAAGATTCTGGGTTCAATTCCAGGCCGGGTTTTTGGGTTCACGAGTGTATTTTTAGGAGACTTCTGGAGGTCGTCGCTGGAGCTACGGAGTTCGTGCTTTTTTTGCGAGCTTTCGGCAGTTCTGCCGCGGACTGCCTGAGTGACTAACACGCTTAACTAAAAGAGGATAATAAAAATGGCACATCTTTTGGACCTATGAGAAGGAGACAGACATCGTTCCTTGATCAACTATTGAGAAGAAAAGCACTGAAAACATCGTGATGATTGGACAGATCAGCGGTAGAAGTTGCACAGACAGACAGAGGTAAATTATACTGGGTGGTATCAAACAATGACACCGGGAGATTAATTCGGTCAACAAGTGCCTGAAGAAGTCGGAGATGTCGGCCGAAAGGTGAAAATATCGCAGCTCTGCTGTAAACAGGTACAACGCAATTATGTCTAAAACAACATTCCAGACGAACGCAGAAGTAGAAGATACAGTGACATTCCCAGATCGACCCAGAATAAAATAGGCACTTGGAAATGTCCTTATGAAGTCAAGGCGGCGGATATATTGTTCAAAATTGTTGTGTTGTTGTGTGTTGAGTCAAGAACCGACATTACAGCACTCGAGATATCCCCACATGTTTACACACAGACGCAATAAACAATTTATTGCACGGTTTATTGCCTGGCATAATTCGCTGCATCTCGTCAGGGCATACTGGAGAGTTACATATCACATGAGTTGAGTTGTGTTGAGTTAAGAACCGACATCACTGCACTCAGGACATTCCCATACGCGCTCCATCCTCTCGTTCAACAGCCAGTGAAGAGTCACACAACTAATCGTGCCCACCACTATCTGATTGAAAGTATAACCTGCAACATAGACGCATACCCATAGTGTCTATTGACTTTATAGTATAAATTAGCCTATAAATGACAGCACACTAAATCTCTTTATGAAATTAATATCTGACACATGAGTAGCCAACGCGGTGACCTCATTAATTCCAGGCACGATATCCAGCCGGTCCTGCTATTTTCACAAATATCGTAGGAATAACCGTGGAATAGTGGCCTTGTCACTTCCAGCCATACAATTAGACTGTTAGTTACAGATGGGTTATTCCATGGTATAATGAAATTATGATCATTGTTGCAGCGGTTCTGAAAATTGTGACTTCTGCTTCACTTTAAGCACTCGCCCCGTTCGTTCATTTATACCCTCGTCCTTACGTTCGTTCGGTGTTGTTGTTTTTTTAAATACTATTTTTCTGTCAATAGTATGTAACCCATGTGTTGACAGCGAACCGAGAGAATCTTCTTCTTTCGTTCGCTAGGATGGAGTCACAATTAGTTGCTTCTTACTGTGCAGTTGTGTTCCTTAAGCATTGCGGGAATCTCTGATGCCACCAGACGACCACCCTTAGCCCAGTCAACTTGGAGACTGGTATTTAAATTATCTGATCATGTCCGTCCACTATTTCATGTTCCCAGGAATGTTCAGGTTAGGGCAAGTCTGAACATCGATGTTCCCTCTAGCCTGTGTGGTGTTGTTTCTTCTCAGGCTCATTGGACTTGTCTGCCCTTGCTATAAGCAAATTCCGGATCTCAGATTAATGTTCTCAGCACCTACATTTTGGCTTCATTGACTACACAAAGGTTTTCGATAAAGTAAGACATGTCAACATGATGAACATGCTTGCAGAACTGCACATTGATGGGAAAGACCTCAGACTTGTAAAAATAAAACAACAAACAAACAAACAAATGTAAATTGGAAACAACAAGCTGCCATAAAGATTGATAATGAAATAGGTCAATATCAACCTATTAATTTTCATGTAATGGTTTTCGCGTAGTTGTGTGTCGGTTTATGTTTGTTTGTTCTGTGCTGACGAAGGCTTTAGCCGCAACGTCCATTTTGTTTCATGTAATCATGTTCTAGTAAAGCTCACAATCTACTTCTCGTCTTTTGGTGATTCATTCATTGTATTAAGAGAGGTGTGAGACGTGAATGTATAATGTCTGCAGATCTTTGTTTCCCTAAAAGCGAAAATATTTTTAGAAATGTAGAAGATGTGAGAGGAATCATTATTGGGGGACATCACATCAATGATATTAAATATGCAGATGATACAGTATTGATTGCAGACAATGAGCAGGATATGCAACATGTAGTAGATGCGATTGTTGTACACGGTGAATAACTAGGGCTTGAAGTAAATTATAAGAAGACACAGATTGTGGTCGTCACAAGAAAGAAGGAAATACCACAATGTAATATACAAGTAAATGGGAATACTCTTCAACACGTGAATCGGTACAATTATCTCGGAACAGTCATAATATATGATGGGGTATGCATTGAAGAGATTAAAACGAGAAAAGCTATGGCGAAGTAGCCCTTTGCTAGATGGAAAACACACTGACTAATAAAAAGATGTCAATTGCAACGAGAAAAAGAGTATTGAAGTGCTACACAGAACCTATACTTTTGTATGCATGTGAAGCGTGGACAATGAGCAGGCAAGCTGAAAACATTTAATGGCAGTGGAAATGTGGTTTCTGAGAAAAATGCAAAGGATACCATGGACAGACAGAAAAACCAATGACCAAGTCTTACAAGAGGCAAATGAAAGCCGTAAACTGATTAGAGAAATTAGACGTAGACAGTCACACTGTTTTGGACATGTTATGAGAAGAAATAAATTAGAGAATGTGGTGACAACTGGCAAGATCGAGGGGAAGAGAACAAGGGGAAGACAGAGGAGTAAATACCTGGATGGGTTGGCCATATGGCATGGTCGAGACAAGAATACAGAGCTGATCCACGACTCTGGTGATCGTGTGAGTGGCGAAATGTGACCGCCAGCTCTTACCGGCATGGCACATGATGAATGAATATCTGAAATTATAACCAAGCCACAACGGTAACCGTTATTCTATTTCTCATATTGTAACCAAGACAAGACAGTCAACATTTTCAAATCTTCCATATAACTAAGTCAAGAATGTCACCCTTATCCCGTATCTCATATTGTAACAAAGATAATAGTGTTAACATTATCCCATATCCCATATTGTGATCAAGCCCAGACTGCCAACTTTTCCGTACACCCCCACCTCACCCCTTCCAAACCCCTCTCACACTCATCGTTGAGATCTGGTCCCACCAAACATTATCATCAACGTGTCCAGTTGGTCGTGCGTGGAAATAATTCAGCGATGTTCTGCTGTAATGTGGAGTAACCTAGGTTCAAATCTAGTTTGAGGTCACTATAGTTTTCTATTGTCATAGTTTGATGTCCTGAAACCTTTATTCCATCCTCTACTTCTATGAGTGCTGATCAGTACCTTTTAATTTGTTTATAATGCTATTCTAGTGACCTCAAGGGGTCCCCATCAATTGATGTGTCTCATCTCATCTCATCTCATCTTGTTCCTCTTGTACCTTGCGGTGTCGAGTTGAAGTATTAGTAAGTATAAACAGCGGGAGAGTGCCCGCTTATGGGGGTCATGTATTGATATTCCCATGGACTCTGTTATTCCCTGCGTCCATCGTTTACTTGGTCGGCCTCTTTCTCTGCTTCCCTCTGGTCTGTACATCATTGCTTGTTGTGATATACTGTTAGTTGGTAACCTACTTGCATGGCCAAACCATTTGACTTGCTGCCTTCTAATAAAATCTAATGCAGCTACAACCCCCACTTTAGTCCTGATTTCTTCACCTCTGATCTTATCTCTTCTTGATACAAATATTGAGCACAATCCACTACTGGCAACGCTGATCACATTCTGGCATGAACCTAAGGCCTATCCACGTCAATATGGAAGCACTATACTCTCGTTTGAGCTCGTCAGTAGTGCACATCCCTGACCGGATCCGGAAACAAGCCCCGGATCACGCGTGTGAAGCGGGTGTGTAACCACGCGGCACACACTGGACACCGCCAAATTATCATAACAAAATAATACATCGTCACCCATCGTAGGCTATTCTTGATACATTGAGTTTTCGTCTCAGGAATCTCATTTCTGTTGTTGTGATTTTTCTTTTCTCGTTTTTTGTCATTGTCCAGGTATGTGATGTGTATAACCATCAATTGATTTGCCCACTGGCGCGGAAGATCAAACTTCTCGATATCTCGCGATCTACAATATAATAAAAACTCGGCTGCGAAGCAAGTACGACAGAAGGCTTCTGATCATTAGAAAAGGACACCCTTCCCGGAATGTTTCAGCTCTTTATATCCCTTATACTCTCTGGGGTGGGGACCCAGCCGTGTCATGACTCTAAGTAATTAATTGCACAGGATGAATTTGACTAATGGTAAAGTGGAAACGGGATGTTCTTCGGCGAAGCAAGCAAATTAAAATGTCGAAACCCGAAACGACGAGCTAAAATCGTACACACTTTCAGGTATGGATTTGTCACGTAATGTAAATGACTGTTTTCATCATCATCAGCAGCAGTGTCATCATCATCCACTTCAGTCATCAAACGTCTTCAGGTGGAATAGTTGATGTTCCAGCTACCGACAGGTGGCACTGTCATTCCATGTAACTGTAAAATGACTTTGATGTGGTGAATCCATTTTCTTCTCGAGCTTCCTCTTGCTTTCGTATCAGACCTTTTTTGTAGCTTCTGTTTCAGTGGTGACAATAATACGTTTGTCCGTGACCAGTTTCTTGCTATAGGTCTCTGATGTGATAGCGCAGTCGCATTATGTAGACCGGAATACACAGAGAAATAGATGGCCAATCTTTCCTTCACTGTCGCAGCCCACGAACCCAAGCGTCGAACCGTGCTAACGACATTATCGGCGCAGCTCGCTATCAACGCCGCTAACGCGCCAATTAACAAATGGCATGTCTGTGCAGGTCGTTGCCATCATCCCCAGGTCGATTGTCTTGTCAAGTATACGTTCAGTGATTTGCCATTGCTTTCTGAACGAGAAATCAGCGTTTAAGCCCAACTGACACAGGTTCAGGTATTTTTTTATCATCTCTCCAATGTGGGACACAGAGGTGTTTCCAAGGGACTAGGGCCAGGTTCTATACTAGCCAAGACCTACTAACACGTCCTAGCCGTGCGTCCTGGACAACAGGTCTCTTCGGGGTCCTGGCTAACGTAGTAGGATCGATGATTATTCCGAATCCGGAGAGTGTCTGCCTGCATGGCGAGGAACCACCAGTCTGCACACCAATACGCCAGACATGGGACAACGGATACTCACGCAAACCGCAGGTCCTATATGACTTCACACTGATGTTGGACAACAGGATGTCTTCATCCGACATACAGGACTTCACGCTGGAGTTCACAGACAAGCAAGCAACTGACTGGTGAAGGGAATAAACTCCCGGCCCAACTTCAGCGCACTCTTACTGGCACCTGGCAGTCCTGACAGACGATAGTTTGTTACATTGTGCTTTAAGAAGGCATTATAGGTCTCTGATGTGATAGCGCAACAAAGCACAAACATAGCACACGCCTGGTCTGAATTGTAGAGACCATGCGTTTCCCATGCAGCATGATTCCCCTCTCGGTCTACCTAGTTTACTCCATAGTAAAGGTAACACCAATACACCTGGAGTAAACTAGGTTGCAGAAGCTACCGGATCAGCAAAGCATTGCTCTAATTGTCCCTCTGTCGGAGCTTCGATCCTAGACCAATTGCTTTAGGGCCTGCTCTGCCCTGCTATGTATGATATTACATTTTTAGGTACTTTTCTAACACTTTCCTAACACCAGAATAAGTTGTGTACTCTTCCAACTGCGCTCCTCCGCCCAAAGCCGTTAGCACAATGTGAGATATCGGGGTTGATGAGCACCGCCCAACAATCTGCGCTAACAGAAAGCAGTTAGTACCGTCTACTATCTACTTTTATGGAATGATAAATGCACTGCTGCGTCAACAAGTACACCATGTCAACAGTTACAACAAGTTCACATGTACAACATGTCATGGGTATGTGCAACATCTTCGTTGTATCTTCGCATGGTCACAACCGACCTATTTGTTCAGCCATTTATACGTACCAATCTAAAACTTCAGTAGTATTATTCCTGTTTGTAAAAAAAAAAACAAATTAATTCGGGCGAATTCTCTTGAACGACAATTCGCCACGGCGTTTTACGGTAAACAGTATAATTAATTACTGGACCCGCTTGATAAGCTTTACACCTATCCGAAGATTCGCATGTATCGGACATATACTTGCAAGGAGCTATTCGGAGAGGTTTAAGTGCCACATTTATCCACAAGTCACGGATGGAGAATGGTGTGTATATACATTTATGAGTTATGTTTCATTGTCGTAAAGCTTTAAGTGTTTCCACAATAGGGGAATCGTTTAGCGAGTTGTTAAATTGGTGTGTTATTTATATACCATAGCAAATGTAACTACTAACTTTGGGTAAACGATTTTTAAAGAACTGTGACAATTTATGAACTGTGCTTAGCTTCATAAATGTATTTGATTGGGGTCAGACATGATTTTTGTAGTATACAATTGGGAGAAGCTTTACGCTTTATACATGTAAAAGGGTCAGAGGTGAAGTTTTTCGCTTACACCTGGAGTAAAACAAAAATTGTCCCAGCAGTTTCTTGCTAGGGGTATGTGATGTGCTAGTGCGATCATATTTTATAGGCCTAGAGCAAGGAGGAAGAGGTGGTCAGTCTCTCCCTCACTGTGGCAAGTGACAAGCCCAGGGGACGAGCTTGCTCCCGACCGTGCTCATGTCATTGCCAACTGAGTTCTTGTCATTTGAAGTTAGAACAAGAATTCTTGCGTGTTACATAGACCCAGTTCTACCAAACGGTTTCGAATCATGGACAATTAGTAAACAAGCAGCAACAACAAAAATCCCCATAGGCTTTGGAGATATGGTTTTATAGAATAATTCCTTGGATCGCCGAAATGAACAATGTGGAAGTTTAACAGATTCGGTGCCAAACAAACAGAAGGTTGGACCAAACAAAAATGTATGGTGGAAAATGAGAAGTATGGGTGTATCACAGTTATGACTTACAAGTTGATAATATGGTAGCAGACATGATGTATTATAATGCAGTGACACCATATCGGCGATATATAAGCCAATGGCACACACGGGAAGTCGTTTAAGACAATTAATCATCCCATGGCACTAAATCAGTTAATGGAGACCAAGCCACAAACTTAACCACTCGGCCACATTATTTTTTTTTAAATGTGTTAGTTGTATATTCTTTACATGACGTCGTAGTCAACCCCAGCATTTTGGGACTGTTTATGATGTCTTGGCAAGTTTACGTTCAGTAGTTGGCCATTGCTTTCTGAACCATCGGCACTCACACATTTGAATGAAAACCAGCGCTAGGCGGGTTGTTTCCAAATCGCTAGCAGCTGTGTTTCGAACGCGGTATGCGAGATTACGAATCGCGTGCGTAAACCCGTCCCCACATCACCGGCGGCCACATTATGAGAGGATAAAAAAAGCTAGAACATGTGACGACCAGAAAGATTTGTGGAAAGAGAGACAGAGGAAGACAGCGATGTCTGCACTAGCCAGGCGGCCTTAATTCCTCAGGCTCAAGGCCCCCCTGCCATACACCGCAAGGTACTATATAGGCAGGAAATTGGCCGTTTTTTAACAGCGAGAGAAGATCCTTGAAAGTCTTGTATCATGGCAGGTGGCATGTAAGGGAGCCAGCACACGAATTGATCCATTCCGTTGGAGATCGCAATATGTGGAGAGGCATGATCGTTCACGCCTGTCGGCAATACTTCATTATATATATATATATATATATATATATATATATATATATATATATATATATATATATATATATATATATATATATATATATATATATATATATATATATATATATATATATAACTTGTCCTTTACAGAAGTCAATGTTTAAGACTTAAAGATGCCTGGTTTGTGAAACGATCTTAACCCCCCCCCCCCCCCAACCCACGTCAGCATACCGGAAGTTGAAGAACGAGCACTCTTAGCCATTCGACCACTTTAACATCTTATATATACGAGGAAAGGAAGGGGGAAGGGGGGGGGGGGGCTTCAAAAAAAATTTCAATATTTTTGGGGTTCCATATATTCTATTAAAGAGAGAGAGAGAGAGAGAGAGAGAGAGAGAGAGAGAGAGAGAGAGAGAGAGAGAGAGAGAGAGAGAGAGAGAGAGAGAGAGAGAGAGTGTGTTTTGACTGGTACATTGCTGTCTTGACAGACAATAGTCTGTAAAGTGGAGTTATACGTTGCCATAACACATCACCTGGGCTGAGTTTAGAGACCATGTGTTGCCCATGCAGCATGATCCCTCTCCTGGTCTGTCTAGTGTACTCCAGAGGAAAGGTAACACCAATACATCTGGAACAAGACAAACTGATATTGTTCGAATGTGGAGTGTGTTAACCCCACGGAAGTCTAAGATTGAGAAGGAAGTCCTGTTTGCAAAGCAGCCTCTGGAATCGCTTAATGTATAATGTTTCGATCTATTTGAACAATCAATTATAGTTCGTCAAATACATATACAAAACGCGTTCTCTTTATTAACTCTATTATTGCTAATGAAGCAAATGTTCCTAAGATGGCTTAATCAAATGCTAGGATCCGACAGAGAACACAGATATGATCCGAGAGGACCTTGAGCTTGAGGAATTAAGGTCGTCTAGCTAATGCAGTCGTCACGAACTGTGCAGTTTAAGGTTTTATCTTCACCCCCCCCCCCCCCACACGACAGAAATTAATCAATCATCATACCGAAGACTCGAACCCGGGTCTCCCGAATGAGAGCCCGGCGTCCTAGCCTTTTTGCGTGAGATGGTGTATCATCATGCCGAAGGATTGCCGGCGTGAGAGACGAGGTGAAGAAATGCGCATGAATATTGTTCATTCTCTAGTTGTTTCTCTTTAATTTTCTATGCTAATGCTAGGTTACCAAATAAATAGACAGACAGACAGATAGGGGGATATGTTTTAGAACTAGGTAGCTAGGTAAGTAGGTAGGTAGGTAGGTAGATAGGTAGATAGGTAGATTATTGTAAATCCTCTGACAGATAATGAGTTTTAACCTTTAAGTTCAGTATATTGTCCAGGTCGCGTGATCCCTGAAAATGACTTGCATCTATTGGAATTAGGTTGTAGGGACTTCACTTTCGTTCCACTATCGATGTACAGTGTACAGTCTCGACGGCTAAAGTACTATAGAGCACAGAGCGTTTCGTAACCTCTCTGACAGACAGATATATAGTTATCTATAACTTATAGATAGACCGACAGACAGATTGTGAGATTTAGACTTTTTTTTTTTTTTTCACCATTACCCCTACCCCTTTCAACCTCAAGGAGAAGTTATAGTAGGGTCCATCACCGTCTCAGAATGATAGTCCTGTGATTACTAGTCAGCCACGGAAGCAGCTGCCCATGGTTTTACCTTCAGTCTTATTAATCCGAAGGTGATTGTTGTCCAAATGGGGTAATGCCCTGACTTGTCCCATGACAGACAATTATTCTTGCGGTTAATTTCGGAAAGTTACCTCCCAGAGCGTAAATGATCGCTCACTTTTCCCCCACGGAAACTACGAACCGAGCAGACGACATGCATGGGACCATGGTTGAATTTGAATGGCAGTAGAGATGGGATTATTCATATCAACTGAAATCGCTGTTCATTTGTAGAATGCTCAGGCATACTTTTTAAAGTGTGAGGTACCGCAAGGAAAATTTGTTACTGTTCTCATGTTAGTACTGAACACGATATCTAGTTTACAAAAAAACTGTTGTTTTACTTGTTTAGATATTTTATTACTATTAGATCGTCGTGTTGAACGCACCTGCTGTGTGTGTATATTTATTATTTAAAACTGTGTCGGGAGGTATCTTCCTTTTCAGAAATCAAAAGTGATAGTCGTCTACTGGTATAACACTGGCCGAGTGTGATAGTCGTCTACTGGTATAACACTGGCCGAGTTAATCGTTATGAGAATTGTATTACATTTTAATGTTTGTTTTCATTTTTTTGTTTATTTATATGTGCCGGGCATTGACATAGATTTACTCTTTTCTTTTTTTTTTTTTAAATATTCATGGGCAGTCCTACAAATTAGAAATTCAAATATAAAGCGTAACATCACATCATGTGAGATGAGATGATAAGAAACGCAGTTTGAAAAACAAGAAGAGATAGAGAGACAAACGAGAAACTAAGAAGGAGTGTAGCGATAATATCTATTACTGGCTTTATAGAACACCAAATAAGTCAATGGTTTGAACATTCAGAAAAGAAAAAGATCAACATCGGGATACAAGGCAAGAGGATGACCCAGGAAGAGATGGCTACATGGAGTACAATAGACATTGAATAAATCAGCTATTATGCTGCCTGACTGACTGACAGACACCTGGCTGTCTTGACAGATGACAGTTTGTAAAATGGAGTTATACCTCTTCATAGCACAAAGACTCGGCTGAATTTAGAGACCATATATTGCCCATGCAGCATGATCCCACTTTCATCTGCCTAGTTTACTCCAGAGGAAAAATAGAAAGACCAATACGTCTGGAACATGACAAGCTGCAGAAGTTGCTAGATCAGCAAACTACTACTCTGGCTGCCTGTCAGAGCTTCCATCCTAGACCAGTTGCCAACCAAGACTTAGGGCCTGGTCTGCCCCGCCATGACATTTAGTCATTTAGTCTTTAGGTTGCATTTCCTCTCACCAGGATAAGGCTTTTACCCTCCCAATTGCGCTCCTCCACCTGAAGCCGTTGGCACAATGTCGAGTGTCAGGTTTCTTCAGCGCCGCACAACATTCTGAGCTAACAAAAAGCAGGCAGTACCGTCTACTATCTACTCTTATTGAATGATAAATGCACAGCTGTGTCAACATGTACAACATGTATAACAGCTTTGTTGTATCTTTGCATGGGTGCAGCCTACCCATGTGTTCAACCACTAAATGTGGGATGTCGGGTTTGGTGAGCACTGCCCAACATTCGGTGCTAACAGAAAGCAAGTAGCACCATCTACTATCATACAGAAGCTTAGTCATATATGATTAAGACCTGACTTTCAATATGCAAATAAAACACAAATTACATCTGCCTCTGTGACATTTAACAGCAAAAGCATTAGGTCAAATGAAGAAGAAGAATATTCATTCCATATGTACTCTATACCAGCAATCTTGTTTACCCCTCTGGGTTATACTTGTCATATATAGTATCTATTGTTGTAGCATAATCTTCTTCTGCATTCATCCAGAGTGTTTTTTCAGACGTAATTGCGTTGGGACATTCGACTCTTACTGTTGTGGTGTCTGTCCACATCCCAGCTGGTCAAGTTAGAACAGTTGAAGACTTCACAGTCAACCCTCAAGGAAAGGCAGGGACACTCCATGGGCATTATCCGCTATCCAAGGAGGCTTCCATAATTGCAGAGCTGACACATACCGCTCAGGTACTGGGCTCACCCAAGGAATCGCCACATCCTGCACATTTTTTCCCCTGCGTTTCCATCCTGTTTCAGGATATTGCGGCCAACATCAGCATCTTTGAGCTGTATGTTGATTCCTAGGCTAGATTACGCTCATCAGCATGCCACGACTTTCTGAGCGACCGGCTCCATACTCTCATAAGTCACTGGCGCGACTCGAACCGCTTCCAATTCTCATGCGCTCACGTCAACCACGAGAGTATTCAGGGTTACGGAGAAAGCTGCTAACCCCTCAGCCAGGGAGACCAGCACGTCCTGCACATGGCTGCTTTAATTCTTCACTTCCATGTATTGGACATTTTTTTTACCATGGGCCACTCCCCGCGCAAACCAGGAACGGTCAGTCTGCAGATGACATCCACTTAGCAAGCTTTCACTTCAGACTTCCACATTATGGATTCGCTAGCCAAGAGTTCCATTTTGTGTTAATGAGACTTTCAAACTTTCTGCAGGTGTTTGTTGACCGGGTTGCCTTCCCGGGTGTTGTAGCATATAATGGATGTTATTGTTGTAGCATATAATGGATGTGTATGTTTTTCTAACTTATACATTTGATATTGTATTCCCTATTGCTGTCTCCAGCACCTCTCACCATGTCCTCCCCATATTATTCATGATTGTTGCCATTTCATCCCCATGGTTTATTTTCTTTGTCTCCCTGTATTGCATTTGCCCTGTAGTTTCCAGTGAAATGACTTTCTTGTTAACTATTCTCATGATTTCTCACAGTATGTTCTATCCAGCCCCAGTGTTTTTTCTTCACCTCTTGATTTACAGGTATCTGTTTAGTTCTTCTTCTTCTGTGTTCATCCAGAGAGTTTTTTTTTCGGACGTGATTGCATTGTGCCTGTTTACAGCAGAGCTACCTTCTTGTACCGTTAGACTGACACATCCGACTTCTGCAAGCATTTGTTCACCGGGTTAACCTTCCCGGGTACTCTGTTTAGTTCTGTATCTCAGCTCCACATTAGTGATTCTCTCATACCATTTAAGTCCTTCCATTTTGCACAGGCATCAGTTAATAAATATTGTTCTTTTTTTAGTACTTGTTTTAGTCGTTCTTCGCGTTTCTGGTCTATACATCAGTACTGATTTAACATTAGAGTTAAATATTCAAAGTTAATTATTCAAGGACTGGTGAATAAATCTGGTCTGGCGACTTTGAGATATATTGTATATGAGGTTGTTGTTGTTATTCCAAAGGATCTTGCCCATTTAATTTTATTTGGTCATATCCTGATGCAGTCAAAATCTTTTTTATTTGCTATCTTTAAAACATTACATACTGAATAAAGTAATCTGTTTTATTTTTTTCAGGTACAGCAGTCATGAATGGGGAGAACATAACGATGTCAGGACCAGAATCAGAGATTCTTGTAACCTCAGGATATATTACAAACAGCACGGCTACAGACTCATATAATGGGGAATTTTGCCTTGATAGCTTTTGGGTATGCGTTTATGGAGAAATAATCATGTTTATGGAGAAATAATCACATGTGTTCATTAATGGTACAGTGTTATCAAAAATAATACCTTACCAGTAAGAACTAAATGCTGACAAATATTGGCCATTAAGAGAAATAGAATTGAGAAAAATTACATTATTTAGGCCAGTGGTTCTCAACCTTTTTTGCCTCATGCACCCCTTCTTCATATGTTCAGAATGTCATTCCTCTCCCCCCCCCCCTCCCATTTCGTATTTCCTCCCTATAAATCTCCCCCCACAGAGAATATGTAAAAATGGAAGCTAAATTTAATAACACTTACTAGAACAAGTCTAGACATCTACATGAAATGCGATTTGTGGGTCTACTTAAGTTATAAAATAAATTTCAGAAAGGCGAGAAGTACAGAACCGTAAAATATGGAGGGAAGAACAATATCAAGTAATCGGTTCTTTTGTTAACGCGATCTTGAAATAATCTTTATCTCCCCCCCCCCCCCCCCCCCCCCCCACCACCACCACCACCCTTCCCCACCAGGAACCCCTAAAATTACCCCCCTTGGGAGAATTCCACACCTGTTGAGAGCCACTGATTTAGGGTAATGTAAAAAGATATGAATGTCTAGAAAAGACATTTATGGAGGAATGTGCCCCAGGGAAGTTAAGAAGAGTAAGACCACAATGTAGATTGATTCAAGACATGTTAGATAATTTACACGTGGCAGTAACAGAGGCAGGACATGATAGAGAGCGGATCTGAAAAATTACCTGCTGCGGGAGGGAGAGACCGGCCACCATGCAGGCAAACCTACAAAATGTGCTGATCTGAACTCTTCACATAACTACAACAGCTTCCTGCTACGGCAATTATTTGTTGTTGTAATGGGGGAGAAGTTCTGCACAGGACAAGCCAGCCACATGATGATGATGATAAGTAAGAATAGAGCACAGATGTCGGCATGACACTGGATGGAGATGATAGTCGCTAAGTTTCTAAATTCATTTCTGCTCATAGCACACTTTAAAACATCTGGACTTCTACATCATATTTCTCTCATCATCAGGCAGATCCACTCTGACTTCTGATGTCTTATGTCCCCAAGTTATGTTGCTTCTTTTTTTTCTTTTTTTTGTAAATAGAAAAATCATTTGGCAGTCTGGTAGCCAAATGTCAAGTAGAAAGTACAGCCACTGATCTCTGTTCTGTGTGGGTTATCATTGTTGTACTCCAGACCTGTGGCTACGGAATTAGTGACCACAGTTTCACAATTCCCTGACATAACATGTCCAGGGTCTGAAATCAGCCACAGGCAATCTTGTAGTAGAACACACGTGTTGCTTTTGATGGTATGAGAGCCAACTGTTCAGACAGCACTGGCAAATTACTGAACTTAATCACGAACAGTCAATAAATGCTGGGATTGATTGCAACATCCTGTAAAAAACATGCAACTAGCTTGTAACTTCAGACCTGCCTATCGACGCTCCAATCACCTCCAAGAACATGCAACTAACTTGTAACTTCAGACCTGCCTATTGACGCTCCAATCACCTCCACAACTAATCCATCAGCTTACAATGACCAATTGCCAGCTCCATGGTGATTGATGAGTCTCTTGATGTGCTTGGTGCATTCCTGTTTTCTGGCCACTCAATATTTCCAGTCCCAATGATTGTATTCTACCTACTGATGTAGATTCTTTCATCTGAAGGTCCTGGTTGCACCCCAACTCTCTTGACAACAACAAGCAACTTGTCCCCAAGCAGGAACTTACTGTAGGTGTACACAATGCTGGGACTATGACATTTTGTAGGCCTGAGTGCATGCAGGAATAGGTGGTCAGTCTTTCCCTCCCATAGTGAATGTTGAGAGCTGGCATTTAACCCTTGTCCGACTGCGATCTTACCATTCTCAGAGTAACATCTGTTCATCATCATGTGCCTTGCCGGTATGCGTGGGCAGAATGACAGTCAGATTTTTGGGTCACGTTATGAAAAGTGATAAACTATTGAACTTGGTGACCACTGGCAAGAGTGAGGGGAAAAGATCAAGGATAAGGCAGAGAAGTAATTATATTGATGGCTTGGCCATATTACATGGTCAAGCTGGAAAGATAACCTGGTCAACAAATGCCTGTAGAAGTCGGATGTATTGGCTGAAAGGTGCAAATATTGCATCTCTACTGTAAACAAGCATAATGCAATTACGTCTAAAACAACATTCCGGACAAATGCAGAAGAAGATTTCTTGGTCAAGACGAGAACACAGCTGATCCATGACTCTTGTGATTGTGTGAGATGGTGAAACTTTACCGCCCATGCTTATCGGCTTGGCACATGACGATGATGGCTGATAAGAGTGCTCACTTTTAAATTTCTATTGTGCCGATGCCTAAGTAGCGGGTTCAGTTCCTACAAAGGTCACTTGGACTAAAACGTTGGCTTCACGTCCTTGACTTGGAGTCGTAAATTACAAATACCTCAGAAATTGGAGTGGGTTCACCTGGTGGCAAGGGACACTGGTAATAGAGACATTTAACGTAGAAGTCCAGATGTTTTAAAGTGTGCTATGAGGGGAAATGAATTTGAAAACTTAGTGACCATTGTTATCATACAGTGCTTTGCCAACAACAATAGGTGTTCATGCATCTCCACATCTTGCAGTCTCCAACAGCCTGGATTAAGAAGCATAATTAACAAGGAATAAATACAACAGTGTTTTTCCCTTAACTTAGCCAGTTTGTGTAGTTTTGACTCCAATAGTCTGTGTGTCAAAAGACAGACCCTGCAAGGCAGCAGGGGAAGAGGTTATATATGGCATTGGTTATTCACTTTGGCCGCATCACAGAGTTTTGAGATATTTTACAGTGATATCTGCCCCAACAACTAGCTCACTTTCTCTCAGTGAACTAGTCTACTTGCAAAATTGATGTGTAAAAAAGCAAGAGGAAGTAAGTAGACTTGGGCACATGACATCATCAGGAGAAAAACAGAGACCTGATAAAAGACTGGTGATCGTGTGAGACAGCAACCCATGGCTCTGACACCTGTTGGCATGGCATACTGTGATTATGTGGCTCTGCATTTGTGGGGGGAATATGTAATCCTGCCACAATCAGGGAATCAAACTCAGCTCCACTGAGTTGGCAAGTGTTTGCACTAGCCACCATCTTTCCATAACTCCCAAATGAGAGCAATGCCAGCAGCTTATTTCTGTGATTGTATGCATCAAAACATGGCAGGTACTGCTTGTGGGGGTTCTAGGCCATACAATCAGGTGAGTGACCAGTTACTTTTCTTACCACCATTCCTTCCTATTTCCCAGCAACATGTGAAAGCCACCCAGTACCCATTTTTATGAAACCGGGTCAACCCCAGGATCCCACTGACCAGAACACAAATAATCTGATCACTGCCAGGAATTGAATCCAGAACTCTGTCTCGACAACAAGTGAACTAATCACTACACCACAGTAGCTGGTATTTAGTAAACATGTCATAGATGTGATCTTTGACCCATGCAGGACACAGAGCTGTGCATTAATCACTACACCACAGTAGCTGGTATTAGTTTAGTAAACATGTCATAGATATTGTCATAAGTCGGGGTGCCCCACCGGCTAGATGAAAATCTTATTCACTGGCGAGCAACCCCAAATAGTCATAAACTGACTAGGGACAAAATCTATATGGCTGAACTACAGATTAAGCCCTGAATATCCAACGTACAGCTCCAAGTGGCTCGTTACAAAATTGAAATGAACTGTGCTGAATATTCGCCAAGGACTAGGAAAGAGAAGGTTAGCTAAGATAGATTTTTAAGTCTGAATTAAAGTTTAAAGACAACTATCCTAGTACAGGTTTTTCTCCCTGACTACTCCTTTCCTTGGTGTGTAAGTGAACCCCCATCAATGTACACAACAACACGTATGCACAATTGGAATTAAAATATAACGAGAGAACTATGAGTTACAAGACTACAACATTTATTTACTAATCATAGACATCTGATGGTCTTCAATATGGGGATGATGAAATCATATAACATATTGTGATGAGAAACATTACGTAACTTTACTTGTTACTCGATCTATCTGGATCTGTGGTCCAGATCCCCACTCTCCAGTAGCAACAAAAGAAACAGCTTGCCGGTATTCTGACGAATCTGGTCAGTCCTGACACGACCTAGTCTTCACTCGTCCTTGAGATCTACAACATAGGTGCTCCTTGTGAGAGCTTGAAAGAAAGTCGAGAATGTGTTATATCTAATTCTACATCAGCGCAATCCTAATTAAAACATATAACACAAACATATACAATGACCAGTCTGGCCAAGTTTATCTTCCAGCTCTACTGTGTTCACCATCCTCCTTCTCCCTACTGTCTTTAGTCTGGGACGGGCTTTTCAATTGTCTCACACGCCTGTAATGATTACATTTCTGCCGCCCCATGTCCATGTCGCTAATACAGAAATTATGTGTCGTACAGCCGCTCCGTCCAATGTTAGTTTAGCAGCTCACAGGGTCGGTAATGGTATTATAACAATGCCTGATCATCCGGGCTTTCAAGCCGTGACCAGTAGCTGTGCCAGGTTTCCATGCATTACCGTGGACGCACGCCCACAATATACTGAGAAAGTTTAGCACCATATACCCTATACTACCAATTGTGGGTAATGTCTGTACCATTACACCTCTGCTTCCAACACAATCATTGGCCAATGTGCCAATGCGCAGACAATAGCATAACACTTCATATTGGTAGGTTTGCATATGACAAATCAATATATCAAACATCCAATACACATAAACATATTGATTAAACTAGACATATTATGATACTTTAACATCATAGCATAATGCACTAGTTAGTTTATGAAATTACACATACATACATCCAACATATCCGTAAACATTATATTACTTCAAGATGGACATCTAATGATACTCAACATAATAGCATCAGGCATTATTAATGAGTACTAATATTGTATAGCTACAAAATGAGATATACAACAAGTCTAATTGAAGTTACCTCTTAGTTACTGCTGTTGTAAGAATTAAATAAATAGTCAGCTGACTATATTCTGTACAACAAATGCACACACCAAAACGAGACTAGTCTAGTTTAGAAAGAGATGGCAAGCATCTGCTACGACACCTCAAGTATATCTAGACAAGACCTGCCTTCCATAAGTTTCTACTTCTCAGAAGAGTAGCACTTACAGCACAATGATATTGAACACAGAACTTAGAAAGAACACTCAAGTAACCTACGCCAAAGATAGTTCTTGAAATAACCTAGATCAGATATAGACTGAAAGTTCATATGTCTAAAAGACTGTTGCATAGTTACTAAGAAATCCTTCCTAGAAGCCAACATAATAATCATGCATATGACTACAGAACATTGAGATAGTTCCTACCTGTTCAGAGATTTTTCGTTTCTAACATGACCAGAGCTAGGGACCCTTATTTAAGCTGAGTCCAGCAGACCTTATTATCTCCTTGGCACCTTTCTGTCTGGTATGACAGAAACATGCTGACCTCCTAAGGTAATTAATTCTATTCAAGTGTGGGGCCAGTTCACACCTCTTTTCTCATGCAGTCATAAATCTATTCTGAACCACTAACCCTCACCATAGTGTCACACCTGGATGGTTTTGAGTTGCCAGCCCCAGATCAGTTTCACAGTCTGCCCTACAGTGGGGGTAATTGTCAGTTTGACCTGTAACACCTTTAAGCTGGACTGCCTGGTTTTACAACCCTAGTCTGATGGTCTGTGTGATTTCATTCTGGGTTTATTGCAATTCCCACCATCCTGTTTTAGTAGCCAGCAGCCATCTGTTCTGACACTTCACAGTTGAATGGGTTCCTTTTGCTACAACATTTTATGCCTCTATGTGTGCAGGCCTGATTGTTCTGTCTTCCATTTCTCCTCCTTTATTATAGAGAATTGCAGTTGTTCTTCTGTAACTTCTCTACATGGTGAACCGAAAATTGTTCTGGGAAGTAAAGGCTGCCAATTCGTGACAGATATGATCTTTGACCCTTGCAGGACACAGAGCTGTGCATTAATCACTACACCACAGTAGCTGGTATTAGTTTAGTAAACATGTCATAGATATGATCTTTGACCCTTGCAGGACACAGAGCTGTGCATTAATTACTACACCACTGAAGCTGGTATTAGTTTAGTAAACATGTCATAGATATGATCTTTGACCCTTGCAGGACACAGAGCTGTGCATTAATTACTACACCACAGTAGCTGGTATTAGTTTAGTAAACATGTCATAGATATTATCTTTGACCCTTGCAGGACACAGAGCTGTGCATTAATTACTACACCACAGAAGCTGATATTAGTTTAGTAAACATGTCATAGATATCTTTGACCCTTGCAGGACACAGAGCTGTGCATTAATTACTACACCACAGAAGCTGATATTAGTTTAGTAAACATGTCATAGATATGATCTTTGACCCTTGCAGGACACAGAGCTGTGCATTAATTACTACACCACAGAAGCTGATATTAGTTTAGTAAACATGTCATAGATATCTTTGACCCTTGCAGGACACAGAGCTGTGCATTAATTACTACACCACAGAAGCTGATATTAGTTTAGTAAACATGTCATAGATATGATCTTGACCCTTGCAGGACACAGAGCTGTGCATTAATTACTACACCACAGTAGCTGGTATTAGTTTAGTAAACATGTCATAAATGTGATCTTTGACCCTTGCAGGACACAGAGCTGTGCATTAATTACTACACCACAGAAGCTGGTATTAGTTTAGTAAACATGTCATAGATGTGATCTTTGACCCTTGCAGGACACAGAGCTGTGCATTAATTACTACACCACAGAAGCTGATATTAGTTTAGTAAACATGTCATAGATATGATCTTTGACCCTTGCAGGACACAGAGCTGTGCATTAATTACTACACCACAGTAGCTGGTATTAGTTTAGTAAACATGTCATAAATGTAATCTTTGACCCTTGCAGGACACAGAGCTGTGCATTAATCACTACACCACAGTAGCTGGTATTAGTTTAGTAAACATGTCATAAATGTGATCTTTGACCCTTGCAGGACACAGAGCTGTGCATTAATTACTACACCACAGAAGCTGATATTAGTTTAGTAAACATGTCATAGATATGATCTTTGACCCTTGCAGGACACAGAGCTGTGCATTAATCACTACACCACAGTAGCTGGTATTAGTTTAGTAAACATGTCATAAATGTGATCTTTGACCCTTGCAGGACACAGAGCTGTTGGTATCATCTAGCTGGCCTCAGTTTACCAAATGTTTCCAAGACACTGTCCTTGTGTATGCAGCCTTTGCCTGCTTGTGGCTGCCGCTGTCCTTGTACTTGTACAGTTTGACGTCTGCCAAAGTTGTCCAAGCCCCATTCACGTGTCTCGGTGTCGCCAAGACGGTAGGTTGTGTGTTTACACTGTGCTTTTCTGAGAAAGTTTACATCATTGAGATGAACAATGTCACTAGCAATATCAGTGTCATTTGTTTTAATTGTATCTTTATCGACTTCATTATCATGTTGCGTGCTGACTAACATGGGCAATCATTGTTTGCCATCTAAAATTATCACCAAAGTGTTAGATCAGCGTATTGCAAACGTCACACAACATAAACTTACAGATGAGATACAATGAAAAAGCCATGCAATAAATAGTGCAGTCTATTTTTCTGTCTTATTCAAATAGTTTTTTTTTCTTCTTGTTTCCATTAGTTTTTTAATGTCTTCAGTCAGCCATTTTCTTTGGCCTGTAATCTTCAATTTTTGGATAATTATTTCTGCATCTTGTCTGATGGAGTTCTTCAATATTTCCCATTTATCATAAACATATTGGAATAGAATTAATAGATTTGTCAATAATTCCAATTGATCATTAATATCTTGAAATAGAATTCATAGATTAGACAATATCAAATCTGTTCTTTATTTCTATATTGAATGTGTCCTTTATCTCCTAATTTTTCAGTGACCTCAGACATAATTTAATGTTTTTTGGTTTATACTTGACCGTGCTACCTTTATATGTCTTTTGCCTGTAACTAATCAATTATCATTGTAGCAGTCTGCGTTTGGTATAGTTTTTGTGACCATTAAAGCATTTTGACAACTTCTGGTAATGAGAATGTACTCAATCTGGTTTCTGATCTTATTGTCGGAACTCTTCCACATCCATAATCTTCTTGAATGTTGCTGATGCCAGGTGTTTCCAACAGTCATCCCACCCTCTTAATCCTACTCTATAAGTCTGCCTCCTCTTTTATTTCCCCCCCCCCCCCCTCGAAGTCCAAAATTACTTATCTTGTAGGTTTCCATCTTTAGCATGACAGTGTTTTGCACATCTTCAAGGCATGAGCCAAATTACTGTAAAATTCATCAATACTATCATCACCACTTTCTGTTGTTGGGAAACCTTGACCAGTAATATTATACCAAACACTGTCCGGTATCCTTTAGCAGAATAAAACCTTTCCAGGTCCATGAAAATTGTGATTATTTAGGTATCTTAGGCATGCATAGGTTTTGATTATTGCATTCTTTGGTGATTGTTTCCCCCAAAATTAATAATTTGCATCAGTTACAAGATGTCATTCCTGTCCCTTTCCATCTGGCTTGACACATATCTAAAATTTTAATATTCCGTCTTGACATTTCTTGTTTGATATTCTCCTAATTTACTGTCTTTGCTGACAGGCATGCATCACCATACTGGACCTTCATTCACTGATACATTTTTATAGGTTTCACCCCTTCACTGATCCAAAAATTTATAACAGAATGTAATGCATGTCAAAAGTGGGGTGGCCATCTTTAAACTGTTCTTTTGACGTCACCGTGTTTGCCTGCACTGTGATGTCACATGCTTAAGACTCTTGACATCCTTAAGAACAGTATTGACAGGTTACATGACAATGGCATAGTTATTGTAATTTCTATCACACCGTTTATGTTTAATTTGAACCCCCTCGTGTAAATATTGTGAATTGCCCAGACAGGCTACACAAGAATCTTGATAAATCATGATAGTAGTGAGTGTTTAACATTCACAAATACAATCAAACACAATTGTGGAGGAGCTGTGGCTGGGAGGTTGTGGTGTCTGCCTCATGCTTGGAAGGTATTGGGTTTGATCCCTGCATAGAACTGGGCATTTTTTCAAGAACTATTGGTATCTTATGATATAACACAACCCCCTGATCTTTTGGGTAATGAGATCAGATGCCTAGCCTGTTCAGACAAGGGTGAAAAACTGGAGAACCTGTGTGCAAGTTGCACACATTGACATTTTGCACATTGATTGGCGATCACAAATATTAGGCCATAAGACAGCAGCCTAGGAAAAATTGTCATAAAAATGTAACCTATCTACGGGTAAATAGACCCATTAACTTGGATGAAATCTTTCTAGAGGGAGTAAATCTGGCACAAATGCATGCTGAAGTCGGATATATTGACATCTGAGGTGCATAACTAGGTGTGAAGCACCGAAGAAGAAGCAGAAGAAATATAATTGTGGTCAGACTTATATACTCAGACTCACACTTGTGCCAACACATAAAAGTCCTACATACTTCCATAACCACACATACAAACACACACACACAAACACGCACACACACACAAACACACACATACACACACACACACACACACGAACACAGAGAGAGAGAGTCACACATATGCACACACACATACTTCCAAAACATGAATATCCAACATACGTCCGTACCCAAATGCACATAATCAAAACCTGTGCTTGCCTAAACTCACACTCACACACATTGTAATAAGTGTTATAATATATAACAGTGTTTGCAGTATTCACGCTAGCCCTGTTCTATCCCATGCTCCTCTCCTCTTGTGTCCACAGTTTCTGGCCTCCTCCCTGTGCCTGTTGAGCCTGATCCTCATTGTTGAAGACGTCAGCAGCTTGCAGAATGTAACTGTTCCATACTCTCAGTTCGTTGCGAACGGGATCCGGGTCATATCTTACGTAAGTTTGTTACATGTGCCACACAAACATGGTTGAAGACTATTTAGTGTAGAAAATGGTATGTTGTGAGGAAGGTTGTCTGTTGTGTGGAAGGTTGTTGTGTGGAACGTTGACTGTCTGTTCTGTGGAAGTTTGTCTATCTGTTGTGTGGAAGGTTGTCTGTCTGTTCTGTGGAAGGTTGTCTGTCTGTTGTGTGAAAGGTTGTCTGTAGTGTGGAAGATTGTCTCTGGTGTGGAGTGTCATAAGCTTGTATGTGTCATGAAGTGTTGACTGCAAAATGAGAGGTTACCTAAAGCTTTGAAGGTTGGCTGTAGTGTTAAAGGTTGGCCATAAAGTGGACAGTTTCCTATAATTTTATATTTATCTTTAATGTTGAAGGTAGCTGGTGGTTACGTGTTCGAATCTTTAGGCTGGAGGATTATTTCATTGATCTGAGCTCCCAGATTGACGCAGTCTAAAAATTGGTGCAAGGAACATTTCTGGAAAGTAATAATGGGTGGCATGATATTGACATGGTCTATAAAAATATGGACTTGCACCATCTGCCCAATGTGCCACAAGGCATGGAAATGGATCTGTTTTTAAAAGTGACCAGCATGATACTGACCACACCCATTGAGTGACCAGTGATCTACACACAATGGCTAGCACCATATACCCAAAACTTTCTATGGTGGGAACACGGGTCCTTTATTTTCATTTTCTACAATGTTAAAGGTTGTCTGTAATGTTGACGGTTGCCTGTAATGTTGTAGGTTGCCTGTAATGTTGTAGGTTGCCTGTAATGTTGAAGGTTGCCTGTAATGTAGGTTGCCTGTAATGTTGACGGTTGCCTGTAATGTTGACGGTTGCCTGTAATGTAGGTTGCCTGTAATGTTGTAGGTTGCCTGTAATGTTGACGGTTGCCTGTAATGTTGAAGGTTGCCTGTAATGTTGTAGGTTGCCTGTAATGTTGTAGGTTGCCTGTAATGTTGTAGGTTGCCTGTAATGTTGAAGGTTGCCTGTAATGTTGATGGTTGCCTGTAATGTAGGTTGCCTGTAATGTTGTAGGTTGCCTGTAATGTTGATGGTTGCCTGTAATGTTGTAGGTTGCCTGTAATGTTGATGGTTGCCTGTAATGTTGTAGGTTGCCTGTAATGTTGTAGGTTGCCTGTAATGTTGTAGGTTGCCTGTAATGTTGACGGTTGCCTGTAATGTAGGTTGCCTGTAATGTTGAAGGTTGCCTGTAATGTTGTAGGTTGCCTGTAATGTTGACGGTTGCCTGTAATGTTGACGGTTGCCTGTAATGTTGTAGGTTGCCTGTAATGTTGACGGTTGCCTGTAATGTTGAAAGTTGCCTGTAATGTTAAAGTGTGGCCTGTAATGTTGAAGGTTGCCTGTAATGTTGAAGGTTGCCTGTAATGTTGAAGGTTGCCTGTAATGTTGAAGGTTGCCTGTAATGTTAAAGTGTGGCCTGTGATGTTGAAGGTTGCCTGTGATGTTGAAGGTTGCCTGTAATGTTGAAGGTTGCCTGTAATGTTGAAGGTTGCCTGTAATGTTGTAGGTTGCCTGTAATGTTGACGGTTGCCTGTAATGTTGAAGGTTGCCTGTAATGTTGAAGGTTGCCTGTAATGTTGAAGGTTGCCTGTAATGTTGTAGGTTGCCTGTAATGTTGATGGTTGCCTGTAATGTAGGTTGCCTGTAATGTTGAAGGTTGCCTGTAATGTTAAAGTGTGGCCTGTAATGTTGAAGGTTGCCTGTAATGTTGAAGGTTGCCTGTAATGTTGAAGGTTGCCTGTAATGTTGAAGGTTGCCTGTAATGTTGATGGTTGCCTGTAATGTTGTAGGTTGCCTGTAATGTAGGTTGCCTGTAATGTTGAAGGTTGCCTGTAATGTTAAAGTGTGGCCTGTAATGTTGAAGGTTGCCTGTAATGTTGTAGGTTGCCTGTAATGTTGAAGGTTGCCTGTAATGTTGAAGGTTGCCTGTAATGTTGAAGGTTGCCTGTAATGTTAAAGTGTGGCCTGTAATGTTGAAGGTTGCCTGTAATGTTGTAGGTTGCCTGTAATGTAGGTTGCCTGTAATGTTGAAGGTTGCCTGTAATGTTAAAGTGTGGCCTGTAATGTAAAGTGTGGCCTGTAATGTTGAAGGTTGCCTGTAATGTTGAAGGTTGCCTGTAATGTTGAAGGTTGCCTGTAATGTTGTAGGTTGCCTGTAATGTTGATGGTTGCCTGTAATGTAGGTTGCCTGTAATGTTGAAGGTTGCCTGTAATGTTAAAGTGTGGCCTGTAATGTTGAAGGTTGCCTGTAATGAAGGTGGCCTGTGATGTTGAAGGTTGCCTGTAATGTTAAAGTGTGGCCTGTAATGTTGAAGGTTGCCTGTAATGTTGAAGGTGGCCTGTAATGTTGAAGGTTGCCTGTAATGTTGTAGGTTGCCTGTAATGTTGAAGGTTGCCTGTAATGAAGGTGGCCTGTAATGTTGAAGGTTGCCTGTAATGTTAAAGTGTGGCCTGTAATGTTGAAGGTTGCCTGTAATGTTGAAGGTGGCCTGTAATGTTGAAGGTTGCCTGTAATGGTGTAGGTTGCCTGTAATGTTGAAGGTTGCCTGTAATGTAGGTTGCCTGTAATGTTGAAGGTTGCCTGTAATGTTAAAGTGTGGCCTGTAATGTTGAAGGTTGCCTGTAATGTTAAAGTGTGGCCTGTAATGTTGAAGGTTGCCTGTAATGTTAAAGTGTGGCCTGTAATGTTGAAGGTTGCCTGTGATGTTGAAGGTTGCCTGTAATGTTGAAGGTTGCCTGTAATGTTGAAGGTTGCCTGTAATGTTGTAGGTTGCCTGTAATGTTGACGGTTGCCTGTAATGTTGAAGGTTGCCTGTAATGTTGAAGGTTGCCTGTAATGTTGTAGGTTGCCTGTAATGTTGATGGTTGCCTGTAATGTAGGTTGCCTGTAATGTTGAAGGTTGCCTGTAATGTTAAAGTGTGGCCTGTAATGTTGAAGGTTGCCTGTAATGTTGAAGGTGGCCTGTAATGTTGAAGGTTGCCTGTAATGTTGTAGGTTGCCTGTAATGTTGAAGGTTGCCTGTAATGAAGGTGGCCTGTAATGTTGAAGGTTGCCTGTAATGTTAAAGTGTGGCCTGTAATGTTGAAGGTTGCCTGTAATGTTGAAGGTGGCCTGTAATGTTGAAGGTTGCCTGTAATGTTGTAGGTTGCCTGTAATGTTGAAGGTTGCCTGTAATGTAGGTTGCCTGTAATGTTGAAGGTTGCCTGTAATGTTAAAGTGTGGCCTGTAATGTTGAAGGTTGCCTGTAATGTTGTAGGTTGCCTGTAATGTTGAAGGTTGCCTGTAATGTTGAAGGTTGCCTGTAATGTTGAAGGTTGCCTGTAATGTTAAAGTGTGGCCTGTAATGTTGAAGGTTGCCTGTAATGTTGTAGGTTGCCTGTAATGTAGGTTGCCTGTAATGTTGAAGGTTGCCTGTAATGTTAAAGTGTGGCCTGTAATGTTAAAGTGTGGCCTGTAATGTTGAAGGTTGCCTGTAATGTTGAAGGTTGCCTGTAATGTTGTAGGTTGCCTGTAATGTTGATGGTTGCCTGTAATGAAGGTGGCCTGTGATGTTGAAGGTGGCCTGTAATGTTAAAGTGTGGCCTGTAATGTTGAAGGTTGCCTGTAATGTTGAAGGTGGCCTGTAATGTTGAAGGTTGCCTGTAATGTTGTAGGTTGCCTGTAATGTTGAAGGTTGCCTGTAATGAAGGTGGCCTGTAATGTTGAAGGTTGCCTGTAATGTTAAAGTGTGGCCTGTAATGTTGAAGGTTGCCTGTAATGTTGAAGGTGGCCTGTAATGTTGAAGGTTGCCTGTAATGTTGTAGGTTGCCTGTAATGTTGAAGGTTGCCTGTAATGAAGGTGGCCTGTAATGTTGAAGGTTGCCTGTAATGTTAAAGTGTGGCCTGTAATGTTGAAGGTTGCCTGTAATGAAGGTGGCCTGTGATGTTGAAGGTTGCCTGTAATGTTAAAGTGTGACCTGTAATGTTGAAGGTTGCCTGTGATGTTGAAGGTTGCCTGTGATGTTGAAGGTTTCCTGTAATGTTGATGGTTGCCTGTAATGTTGAAGGTTGCCTGTAATGTTGATGGTTGCCTGTAATGTTGAAGGTTGCCTGTGATGTTGAAGGTTGCCTGTAATGTTGAAGGTTGCCTGTAATGTTGAAGGTTGCCTGTAATGTTGAAGGTTGCCTGTAATGTTGATGGTTGCCTGTAATGTTGTAGGTTGCCTGTAATGTTGAAGGTTGCCTGTAATGTTAAAGTGTGGCCTGTAATGTTGAAGGTTGCCTGTAATGTTGTAGGTTGCCTGTAATGTTGAAGGTTGCCTGTAATGTTGAAGGTTGCCTGTAATGTTGAAGGTTGCCTGTAATGTTAAAGTGTGGCCTGTAATGTTGAAGGTTGCCTGTAATGTTGTAGGTTGCCTGTAATGTAGGTTGCCTGTAATGTTGAAGGTTGCCTGTAATGTTAAAGTGTGGCCTGTAATGTTAAAGTGTGGCCTGTAATGTTGAAGGTTGCCTGTAATGTTGAAGGTTGCCTGTAATGTTGAAGGTTGCCTGTAATGTTGTAGGTTGCCTGTAATGTTGATGGTTGCCTGTAATGTAGGTTGCCTGTAATGTTGAAGGTTGCCTGTAATGTTAAAGTGTGGCCTGTAATGTTGAAGGTTGCCTGTAATGAAGGTGGCCTGTGATGTTGAAGGTTGCCTGTAATGTTAAAGTGTGGCCTGTAATGTTGAAGGTTGCCTGTAATGTTGAAGGTGGCCTGTAATGTTGAAGGTTGCCTGTAATGTTGTAGGTTGCCTGTAATGTTGAAGGTTGCCTGTAATGAAGGTGGCCTGTAATGTTGAAGGTTGCCTGTAATGTTAAAGTGTGGCCTGTAATGTTGAAGGTTGCCTGTAATGTTGAAGGTGGCCTGTAATGTTGAAGGTTGCCTGTAATGTTGTAGGTTGCCTGTAATGTTGAAGGTTGCCTGTAATGTAGGTTGCCTGTAATGTTGAAGGTTGCCTGTAATGTTAAAGTGTGGCCTGTAATGTTGAAGGTTGCCTGTAATGTTAAAGTGTGGCCTGTAATGTTGAAGGTTGCCTGTAATGTTGTAGGTTGCCTGTAATGAAGGTGGCCTGTGATGTTGAAGGTGGCCTGTAATGTTGAAGGTGGCCTGTGATGTTGAAGGTTGCCTGTGATGTTGAAGGTTGCCTGTAATGTTAAAGTGTGACCTGTAATGTTGAAGGTTGCCTGTAATGTTGAAGGTGGCCTGTAATGTTGAAGGTGGCCTGTAATGTTGAAGGTTGCCTGTAATGTTGTAGGTTGCCTGTAATGTTGAAGGTTGCCTGTAATGTAGGTTGCCTGTAATGTTGAAGGTTGCCTGTAATGTTAAAGTGTGGCCTGTAATGTTGAAGGTTGCCTGTAATGTTAAAGTGTGGCCTGTAATGTTGAAGGTTGCCTGTAATGTTGAAGGTTGCCTGTAATGAAGGTGGCCTGTGATGTTGAAGGTGGCCTGTAATGTTGAAGGTGGCCTGTGATGTTGAAGGTTGCCTGTGATGTTGAAGGTTGCCTGTAATGTTAAAGTGTGGCCTGTAATGTTGAAGGTTGCCTGTAATGTTAAAGTGTGGCCTGTAATGTTGAAGGTTGCCTGTAATGTTAAAGTGTGGCCTGTAATGTTGAAGGTTGCCTGTAATGAAGGTGGCCTGTGATGTTGAAGGTGGCCTGTAATGTTGAAGGTGGCCTGTGATGTTGAAGGTGGCCTGTAATGTTGAAGGTGGCCTGTAATGTTGAAGGTGGCCTGTAATGTTGAAGGTGGCCTGTAATGTTGAAGGTGGCCTGTAATGTTGAAGGTGGCCTGTAATGTTGAAGGTGGCCTGTAATGTTGAAGGTGGCCTGTAATGTTGAAGGTGGCCTGTGATGTTGAAGGTGGCCTGTAATGTTGAAGGTGGCCTGTGATGTTGAAGGTTGCCTGTGATGTTGAAGGTTGCCTGTAATGTTGAAGGTTGCCTGTGATGTTGAAGGTTGCCTGTAATGTTAAAGTGTGGCCTGTAATGTTGAAGGTTGCCTGTAATGTTAAAGTGTGGCCTGTAATGTTGAAGGTTGCCTGTAATGTTAAAGTGTGGCCTGTAATGTTGAAGGTTGCCTGTAATGAAGGTGGCCTGTGATGTTGAAGGTGGCCTGTAATGTTGAAGGTGGCCTGTGATGTTGAAGGTTGCCTGTGATGTTGAAGGTTGCCTGTGATGTTGAAGGTTGCCTGTAATGTTAAAGTGTGACCTGTAATGTTAAAGTGTGGCCTGTAATGTTGAAGGTTGCCTGTAATGAAGGTGGCCTGTGATGTTGAAGGTGGCCTGTAATGTTGAAGGTGGCCTGTGATGTTGAAGGTGGCCTGTAATGTTGAAGGTGGCCTGTAATGTTGAAGGTGGCCTGTAATGTTGAAGGTGGCCTGTAATGTTGAAGGTGGCCTGTAATGTTGAAGGTGGCCTGTAATGTTGAAGGTGGCCTGTAATGTTGAAGGTGGCCTGTGATGTTGAAGGTGGCCTGTGATGTTGAAGGTGGCCTGTGATGTTGAAGGTTGCCTGTGATGTTGAAGGTTGCCTGTAATGTTGAAGGTTGCCTGTGATGTTGAAGGTTGCCTGTAATGTTGAAGGTGGCCTGTAATGTTGAAGGTTGCCTGTAATGTTGTAGGTTGCCTGTAATGTTGAAGGTGGCCTGTAATGTTGAAGGTGGCCTGTGATGTTGAAGGTGGCCTGTGATGTTGAAGGTTGCCTGTGATGTTGAAGGTTGCCTGTGATGTTGAAGGTTGCCTGTAATGTTGAAGGTTGCCTGTGATGTTGAAGGTGGCCTGTAATGTTGAAGGTGGCCTGTAATGTTGAAGGTGGCCTGTAATGTTGAAGGTGGCCTGTAATGTTGAAGGTGGCCTGTGATGTTGAAGGTTGCCTGTGATGTTGAAGGTTGCCTGTGATGTTGAAGGTGGCCTGTAATGTTGAAGGTGGCCTGTAATGTTGAAGGTGGCCTGTAATGTTGAAGGTGGCCTGTAATGTTGAAGGTGGCCTGTGATGTTGAAGGTGGCCTGTAATGTTGAAGGTGCCTGTGATGTTGAAGGTTGCCTGTGATGTTGAAGGTTGCCTGTAATGTTGAAGGTTGCCTGTGATGTTGAAGGTGGCCTGTAATGTTAAAGTGTGGCCTGTAATGTTGAAGGTTGCCTGTAATGTTAAAGTGTGGCCTGTAATGTTGAAGGTTGCCTGTAATGTTAAAGTGTGGCCTGTAATGTTGAAGGTTGCCTGTAATGAAGGTTGCCTGTGATGTTGAAGGTGGCCTGTAATGTTGAAGGTGGCCTGTAATGTTGAAGGTTGCCTTTAATGTTGAAGGTGGCCTGTAATGTTGAAGGTTGCCTGTGATGTTGTAGGTTGCCTGTAATGTTGAAGGTTGCCTGTAATGTTGAAGGTTGCCTGTAATGAAGGTTGCCTGTAATGAAGGTGGCCTGTGATGTTGAAGGTTGCCTGTGATGTTGAAGGTTGCCTGTAATGTTGAAGGTTGCCTGTGATGTTGAAGGTGGCCTGTAATGTTGAAGGTGGCCTGTAATGTTGTAGGTTGCCTGTAATGTTGTAGGTTGCCTGTAATGTTGAAGGTTGCCTGTAATGTTGAAGGTTGCCTGTAATGTTGAAGGTGGCCTGTAATGTTGAAGGTGGCCTGTAATGTTGAAGGTGGCCTGTGATGTTGTAGGTTGCCTGTGATGTTGTAGGTTGCCTGTAATGTTGAAGGTTGCCTGTAATGAAGGTTGCCTGAAATGAAGGTGGCCTGTGATGTTGAAGGTTGCCTGTGATGTTGAAGGTTGCCTGTAATGTTGAAGGTTGCCTGTGATGTTGAAGGTGGCCTGTAATGTTGAAGGTGGCCTGTAATGTTGAAGGTGGCCTGTAATGTTGTAGGTTGCCTGTAATGTTGTAGGTTGCCTGTAATGTTGAAGGTTGCCTGTAATGTTGAAGGTTGCCTGTAATGTTGAAGGTGGCCTGTAATGTTGAAGGTGGCCTGTAATGTTGAAGGTGGCCTGTGATGTTGTAGGTTGCCTGTGATGTTGTAGGTTGCCTGTAATGTTGAAGGTTGCCTGTAATGAAGGTTGCCTGTAATGAAGGTGGCCTGTGATGTTGAAGGTTGCCTGTGATGTTGAAGGTTGCCTGTAATGTTGAAGGTTGCCTGTGATGTTGAAGGTGGCCTGTAATGTTGAAGGTGGCCTGTAATGTTGAAGGTTGCCTGTAATGTTAAAGTGTGGCCTGTAATGTTGAAGGTGGCCTGTGATGTTGAAGGTGGCCTGTGATGTTGAAGGTGGCCTGTAATGTTGAAGGTGGCCTGTAATGTTGAAGGTGGCCTGTGATGTTGAAGGTTGCCTGTGATGTTGAAGGTTGCCTGTAATGTTGAAGGTTGCCTGTGATGTTGAAGGTTGCCTGTAATGTTGTAGGTTGCCTGTAATGTTGAAGGTTGCCTGTAATGTTGAAGGTTGCCTGTGATGTTGAAGGTTGCCTGTGATGTTGAAGGTGGCCTGTGATGTTGAAGGTTGCCTGTGATGTTGAAGGTTGCCTGTAATGTTAAAGTGTGGCCTGTAATGTTGAAGGTTGCCTGTGATGTTGAAGGTTGCCTGTAATGTTGAAGGTTGCCTGTGATGTTGAAGGTTGCCTGTGATGTTGAAGGTTGCCTGTAATGTTGAAGGTTGCCTGTAATGTTGAAGGTTGCCTGTAATGTTGAAGGTTGCCTGTAATGTTGAAGGTTGCCTGTAATGTTGAAGGTTGCCTGTAATGTTGAAGGTTGCCTGTGATGTTGAAGGTTGCCTGTAATGTTGTAGGTTGCCTGTAATGTTGTAGGTTGCCTGTGATGTTGAAGGTGGCCTGTGATGTTGAAGGTTGCCTGTGATGTTGAAGGTTGCCTGTAATGTTGAAGGTTGCCTGTGATGTTGAAGGTTGCCTGTAATGTTGAAGGTTGCCTGTGATGTTGAAGGTTGCCTGTAATGTTGAAGGTGGCCTGTGATGTTGAAGGTTGCCTGTGATGTTGAAGGTTGCCTGTGATGTTGAAGGTTGCCTGTGATGTTGAAGGTTGCCTGTAATGTTGAAGGTTGCCTGTAATGTTGAAGGTGGCCTGTGATGTTGAAGGTGGCCTGTGATGTTGAAGGTTGCCTGTAATGTTGAAGGTTGCCTGTAATGTTGAAGGATGCCTGTAATGTTGAAGGTGGCCTGTGATGTTGAAGGTTGCCTGTGATGTTGAAGGTTGCCTGTGATGTTGAAGGTTGCCTGTAATGTTGAAGGTTGCCTGTAATGTTGAAGGTGGCCTGTGATGTTGAAGGTTGCCTGTGATGTTGAAGGTTGCCTGTAATGTTGAAGGTGGCCTGTAATGTTGAAGGTGGCCTGTGATGTTGAAGGTGGCCTGTGATGTTGAAGGTTGCCTGTAATGTTGAAGGTTGCCTGTGATGTTGAAGGTTGCCTGTAATGTTGAAGGTTGCCTGTAATGTTGAAGGTGGCCTGTAATGTTGAAGGTGGCCTGTGATGTTGAAGGTTGCCTGTGATGTTGAAGGTGGCCTGTAATGTTGAAGGTTGCCTGTGATGTTGAAGGTTGCCTGTAATGTTGAAGGTTGCCTGTAATGTTGAAGGTTGCCTGTGATGTTGAAGGTTGCCTGTGATGTTGAAGGTTGCCTGTAATGTTGAAGGTTGCCTGTAATGTTGAAGGTTGCCTGTAATGTTGAAGGTGGCCTGTGATGTTGAAGGTTGCCTGTGATGTTGAAGGTTGCCTGTGATGTTGAAGGTGGCCTGTGATGTTGAAGGTGGCCTGTAATGTTGAAGGTGGCCTGTAATGTTGAAGGTTGCCTGTGATGTTGAAGGTTGCCTGTGATGTTGAAGGTTGCCTGTAATGTTGAAGGTTGCCTGTAATGTTAAAGTGTGACCTGTAATGTTAAAGTGTGACCTGTAATGTTGAAGGTTGCCTGTGATGTTGAAGGTTGCCTGTAATGTTGAAGGTTGCCTGTAATGTTAAAGTGTGACCTGTAATGTTGAAGGTTGCCTGTGATGTTGAAGGTTGCCTGTGATGTTGAAGGTAGCCTATACTTTTGTATAATGTTTAAGATTACCTATAGTTTTAATGGTTGCCTAAATGTTCAAGGTTGTTGCCCATAGTTTTGATGGTTGCCTAAATGTTCAATGTTGCCTATAGATTTGATGGTTGCCTGAAGCCTTGAAGGTCGTCTATAACAACAGAATGTCCCTCACTTCTGATAGCTTTACACCGTGTATATTTATTGACCTGAAAGGACTGTAACATGTTGTCTTGCTTGATGCTTTCAGGCCACTGTAACCTTTCTAACGCATTTTGAAAGAAAACGTCAAGTGACATCATCACCAGTGTTGTTTCTTCTGTGGACCATCCTTGTTATCTGTGATGTGGTGCCTCTCTATACAAAAATCATGCTGGAGGTGAGTATTTTACACAGCTTTGTTGTCATTTAAACAGTCTAAAAATGCTGAGGTTGACTGTGATGTCTTGTAAGGGATATGCAACTAACTTTTTGTTTTCATTGACAAGCATATCTTACCCATGTATGCCAGTCGATCTGTGGTATCTCTCAGTTCATTGACAAGCATGTTGGGAGAAGGCATGACTGAGAAAATACTGTGTCTTTCTCAGGTTCAGAAGTGATCAGGTTTGAAATCCCAGCACAGGTGTGAGAATTTTTACAGTAACCATTGGTTTTTCAATGATTCCACACATCCCTTTGATCTCTTATGTAGTAAATCTAATACCTAGTCTTCTCAGATAAGTGTGAAACACCTGAGATCCTGTGTACAAGCTGTGCATGTTACAAATAGCACAGAACTTGGAAATTGCAAAGAGTAGGCCTCAAGACTGCTGCCCTGACGAGATTGTTCGGCAAGGAAACCTAACGATGGGTATATTCAAAATGGAATCATTCACACATTAAGGTAGCAGTGTAGACATATGTGGTGGAACAGATACCGACCTGGCACCGAAGTACCATCTCCACATGTTACAGGACTTCTCTTCCCATCTCCAAGCCCATCATTTCAACAATCAGAAATAGAGATCATCTGTTGGATGTGTTTCCCCAGGACTTGCTGGTGTGGTGGGAATGAATGAGCAGGCGGACAGATTGGCTGGGTCTGCTCCACTTGGTGGGATATTGGTGCATGATAAAGCAGACGTAGTCGGGGCCCTTTGGGATCATATTTATAATGCAGAACGGATAGATCATCACGGCCTGGAGAGAATGGCAGTGACCAGAGGATCTGGCTGACTTCAGGACTCTGAGGAAAGGCCAGATGGACACATAATCAGACTGCTGTTGGTACCATTAGGATTGGGACTCTTTGCTGGCTGTTGGAGATAAGGACAGAGGACATATAGAAATGTCTTGAGTGCTGTGATGTTAGTTCTTGACTCAACACATCAAACTCTGAAAGCCCAGAAATCAGTGGTATGCACAAGGCCAGTTCTTTAACTTCACATCAGTGGAGTATTCAGTATTAGGATGTAACCATTCCATAATTCAACATAGCACATATGGACTGGCTAGCAATAGACCTGAGTTGATAATGTTTCCTCCGCAGTTTTCAGACATTGTCAACTCTCCAATCCAGCTCCCATGGGGATGTGACAAAGTGGGTAAAAGTTATAGTAGTAACTGTCTACGACTGAAGGCGTACACTAAATGACCATTTGCTTTAGTAATATCAGTAGTAGAGGGAGTCTCCATGGTGAAGTGTCAAGCCATCTGCCTTGAGCTCCGAAGGTTGTGGGTTCAGTTCCGGGCCGCGTTCTTCGGTTCACGGGTGCATTTTTTCGGAGACTCCTGAGGTTCATCGATGGAGCTACAGAGTTTGTGCTTTGTTCAATGCTTTCCGCACTATGGAAAGAGACTGAGACATGTGGGATACAACCCGGTGCAATTAAGTCGACCCTGTCAACGTTTAAGCGACTTTAATATCAGTAGTAACTGATCAGTGTATGGCTAGTTGCTTGCTAGAGACTGGGTTCATTAACTATGTAAATTGCAGTCAAGCCTGCTGTGTCTATGTGCAAACAGCACTATTTGTCTCAGTAGTCTTTTGTCAACTTCAAATGATGTTACTTAAGTAACTCTGAGTCTATGGTCCTCTGTGGTATGTATATCTTCACCTACCTGTTTCATCACAGATACAGCACTTTTTCTTTCAGATGTGAGAATGTCTTATGAAAACAGAATAATTATCTATTTATCGGTTTATGTTTATATGTGAATGACTCTAGGAAAGCAGAACATTTATCTATTTATCACAGAACAACACCTTATGTTTCATACGTGAATGTCTCTTTGAAAAAAGAACGTTTATCTATTTATTATCACAGTTCATGTTTCATATGTCAATGTCTCTAGGAAGAGAGAAAATTTATCTGTTCATCACTGTTTATGTTTCATATGTGAATGTATTTAGGAAAACAGAACAATTATCTATTTATCAGTTTGTTTTATATATGAATGTTTCTAGGAAGATAGAACATTTATCTATTTATCACAGACACAACATCTTATGTTTCATATGTGAATGTCTCTAAGAAAACATTTATTTGTTCATCACAGTTTCATTTATATATGAATGTCTCTTGGAAAACAGAACATTTATCTCTTTATCACAGTTTATGTTTCATATGTGAATTACTTTAAGAAAACAGAACATTTATCAGTTTGTTTCATACATGAATGTCTCTAGGAGGACAAAACAGTTATTTATTTATCACAAACACAAAACCTTATGTTTCATTCGTGAATGTCTCTAGGAATACAGAACATTTCTGGTGCGGTTCTCCCTGTTTGTGATAATCTACATCATGGAGGTGATGCAGCTACTACTGAACTGTATGTCAGACTCCACAAGTGGGGATGTATATAATCCTGTAAGTGTTTGCATGCTCGCCCTTCTTTATATTTTAAAATCATTAACGAACGTTAATTAGCAATTTCGCTATGATGAAGGTTGTCGATGGTGCAGGAAGAAGGCTAGTCCTGCACTTAACTGGTGGCCTCCAGTCTCTCAGGTACGTCTGTAGCAATTTCACAGGTCTCTTCTCTCTCCTTTGGTGACTGGAAACGTCGCTTCACTACGCCTGGCTGGTATGAGGTGCCTTATCTGGTGTTTGATACTGATTTTAATGCTATCACAATTCACTGTCTTTTAGACAAGACTATCTAAACTGTTTGTATGTGACTGATGATCTTCTTTAATTGATTTTACAGCAAGGTGCTGTTTAATAAGTTTCGTATGATGCTCTCTGGTAGTACCATCCTATCCACTGGAGTTTAAGTTTATTTTATTGAAAGTAATTTGTTTTGATGAATCTTGTGGGGGAGGAAGTTAGAGGTATGGTGTCCGCCTCGAGTGCTGGAGGTCCCGGGTTCAGGCCCCGGTGAGAACCAGGATTTTTTCATGAGGACTTCTAGTAATAAAATTTCCCCTGATCTCTGGGTAGTGAGATTGGATGCGCGTATGTATTGTTGCGCACGTAAAAAATCCCTTGGCAGTTGGAAATAAAAAAAGAGCAGCCTAACGGCGCTGCCCGGGCAAAATTTGAGTTAAAAATCTTCCCAAGTATTTCAAGATCCTCGCCGGTGCTACAGAGTTCATGCACTAAGCTGAGTTTCTCCAGACTCAGGTTTGAGTTAGGAGGAGAACGGAGCACTTATGGTTTATACCCGTGTGCCATGATGTTGATCCATCGACTAAACTAAACTAGGGTGGATGACACACCAATCCAGTCTCCTAGATAGTTGTGCTATTTGGAGGTCGCCGTGTCGCTACTATGTCATTTCTAAAAGAGCATAATTGTATCTATGATAACTGGTTTTACATCTCTCTGTGCAACCCTTCGCCTTGGCAAATCTGTGCCTCAATAGACAGATACTCGGATTCTGGTGGGCGTTGTGACCAGATCCATGGCCATGCTGCAAGGCTGGTTTAGCTCCACCAAACTGTGTCAGTCAAAATGAGCCAAACTATTTACTTCTAGCATCACATACCACTAATCATAGTATTTACATAAGCATAACATATATCATAATTCTACTGAACTGCTTGTTCTAAGCAATAAGAGATGGTGCAGCCAGGGCTTTCGCTACAGTCACCAATAAATAACCCAGATGACAAACCTAGTTTTTACTCTAGAAGATGATTACCACCAGATTTAGGCTTGACCTTCTGCACAGGAGACATCCTCCACAAAATGTATTGCTATGTGCTAGACTAGTCAGCAGGCCAGTAACTACAGACTAATAACACTTGTATTGTTAGTTATTGAGCATTTCCCACAAGCAAAAACCATTGCCTCGCTGGAATTATAGGCGAGTTGACTGGAATAGATTTGTCAAGCTAACAGACAAGTACATAACAAACATAAAAACGAGACTTGGCAGATTGAAAACAATCAAAAGCTTAAACAATTTAGTACAGCAGGCAACCTCAAAGTCCATTCCAAGAGGGTAAAGGAAAGATTGCAAATCATAATGAACTAACCATATTCTGAAGGAAAAGTTTCAGATGGCAGGAAGACAATATCAAGAGCAAAAAACTGAAGTAAACATCTTGCTTAACACCCTCAGCAAAATACGAAAGAACATTAAATCACACAAGAAAAACATTTGGAGGGAAAGACAGAAAAGCTTAACTTAGTCATAAGTAGAAACAAACTACAGAAACTAGTAAAAGCCGTGAATAGTTAAAGAACCAGTAACAAGCCAATAATAATTTAACAAGAAAACATCATCCTTACAGGCTTAAAATTTCCTTTAAGGATGTTGCGAACGATCCAACATTGATTGTCAAGGCAATTTTACATTTAGTAGTTTGCCATTGCCCGTCTCCCTGGCCTAGGGGTTAACGTCTTTCTCCGTAATCCCGTATATTCTCGTGAGTAACGTAACCTGCGTGAGAATCGGTAGTGGTTCTCACCGCGTTGGTAACTTAGATGTATGTGAGCCGGATACTCAGAAAGCAATGGCAAATTACTGAGCGTAATCTTGCCTAGTACATCATCAGCAGCTAAGTAATGCTGATGTTGACTGCAACGTCCTGTAAGGGATATGCAAAAAAAAAAAAGTTTGTGATTGCTTTCTCAGGACAAGAGCGAAAAGCTGCTAATGTTATAATGGAATATTATTCTAGTGCAAACTATATGGATGTCACAATAAAAGAAATAAGCAGTCAAAGAAGAACATGCACTGTGCCAGAGTGCGAATGACGACATTGTCAATATACTTTTGTAGAATTACTTCTTGTGTCCAACTGGGGTATGATTTATTCTTCTCTTCTTCTCCGGTCAGCACCCTGGTCATTTCTCAGCATACAACTTGGCTGAGAATTACGACTCTCCACCATAAAACAACATAAACGTAGTGGACAATGAACTCGAACAGCAGTCGACTCAAATGCCAGTTGTAGTTTCAGGTGTATAATATTCTACACAAACTCATGTAGACATCACCAATATACAAATCAGATGTGCGACACTAATTTCACATTACAAGTATCTAAACAAACACTATCTAAAAGAGTGGCGCAGTGTTGGCCATTACTCTATCTGAACGAGGTCCATGGCTAGACTGCCTTTGTCACCTTCCCGATCACGTATGTTTGCTCCGGTGACAATCTCGCTCGCCACATGGGTCACGATCCACACTCGTCCCGTCCTTCTGGGTGACTTTTCGTCACTATGCCATGAGGTATAATTTAACCCATGGCACACTGTGATACATGCTGTAGTTGGTAGTTTCTTAAGTTAATCCTAAATGTTTTGTCGCAACAGTATAATGTTAATTGCATGCACTTCTTTCAAATTGATATGTTTCAGAAAACAAATCCAGAAGTTACTGCATCTGTTCCCAGTCAGATCTTTTATTGGTGGATGGCCAGGTGAGTATTGTAATGAGATCTGTTAAAAATAGATGACCAGGTTGGTATTGTAATGAGATCTGTTACTGGTAGATGTCCAGGTGAGTATTGTAATGAGATCTGTTATTGATGGATGTTCAAGTTGGTATTGTAGCCATGTAGAGAAGCTCTGTGACTGTTCCATTCATATATAATAGGACATATGAGCTGTTCGGTCAGAAAAAGACAACAACAGCAGCAACAAAGCACAGTATTAACAGCAGCAACAACTATTGATGTAGCAGCAACAATAACAGCTGCAGCAAAGCAACAAAGACTCTAGCCAATAATAAAAACAGCAACAACAACCACAGCAGCAACAATAATAACAGCAGAAACAGTAATAACTAGCAACAACAATAACAACAGCAACAACTAAGGTAGCAACAATAGCAACAGTAATAGCAGCAACATTAACAACAGCAGCAGCCATAACAGCTAACTAACTAACTAACTAACTAACTGTAACAACAGCATTAACAATAACAGCAGAAGGAGCAATAACAACCATAGCTTGGATGGTTTTATGCTTGAACATTTTATTATAAGAGAATGTGATCAGTTTATGTCAAAACAAGAACCCTAGCACACGAGTTGAGCATATTTGACAAATACCACACCCATTTCTGTTGTATGTTGGTGATGCATTCAGCTTTGTTAGTAGACCAACAAACAATTGTAACCCCACAGGACTGTCTACCAGGGCTGGAGGAAGGATCTGCAAGAGGAGGAGCTGTTTGAGCTGAATCCACGAGACGCCAGCGATAACCTTGTCCCAACTTTTGAGAGAGAGTGGCGCAATGAGAAGATCAGATTCAGACGTAAAAGGTTAGTTCGTGAGGTTGGAGGTGATTTTCTATAAATGCAACCTTCCTTTACTGGCCAGGTCTGAAGCAGGCATGGGCAATCATAACTCTCCATTTCTGTCTGTTATCTGACATCTGAATGAAGTTGATGTTGTTATATTATTATTATTTGTTACCCAGTTGTTTAAAGTTTTCTACACACATATTTCTCTGGCTTTCTTTGCGGAGTTGAGCTGAGTTGAGTCAATTACTGACATCAAAGCACATTACCATATGTGCTCCGTCCTCATCTTCGACAGCCAGGGAAGAGTCTCATTGCTAATTGTACCAGTAGTAGTCTAAGTATGTGTCCATCTGGCCTTTCCTCTGAGTCCTGAATGTTGGATATATCCTCTGTTCACTGCCTGCAGCACCATTCTCTCCAGGCTGGCTTTCTTTGCTTCTCTTGTCTATTTTACCCACTTGTCTAATTTCAGTATTCCACTTATTCCGTTCATATTGTCCACAAAAAGTATTGGTCAACTTTAAAAGAACAGTCACGAGTGACATAACGGAAGTTGCAGCTAGTAAGCTTTATCGGTACACAAAACCATTAATACACTGATATAACCAAATAAAAAAATTTACAAAAAAGTCACTTAGCTGAGGTCCTGGAGAGGTCTAAATTCTGTGGCACAAAAAACATAATAAAACTGCACCATGAGCTAGATATGGCAAAAATAAAATAAGTGGGGGGGGGGGGGGGGGGGGGGGGGTGTTTTTTTTTGGGTATATGTCAGTCTCTATAAAGAATACATGAGTGGGATGGGTACACAGCACAGAGAGGGGAGAAAGGGGAGAGTACACAAACAGAGATGTGAGAATGGCAGACGAGCGAGGGATAAGAGGATAAGATTATTTTTTTTAATTAATTGGTTAAATAAAGCTGTTGGAAATTGAAGCTATGTAGCCAAAGAAATCCAAACTGGAAAATTAAGTGGTATTCTAGCATCTTGCAGACTCTGTCATGAGATTGCAAAATTGACTGTAATTTATATAGACAAAGTCCGATGCTGAAACACCTAACAGAAAAACTGGAAAGAACAAGAAATATACAAAGGTAATAGTAACCTCATTGCAGATGCTGCTATAAGAGTATTAGACCTTCACATAATCGGCATAATGAAATGGCCAACTAGTTCCCTTCCTCACCACATTTCCTTCCAAGACAATAAATTGAGGACAATTTAAATTGTCTCTTATCCATTTTAGAAGATTGGGTCTGCCCAAAAACTATGTTGCCAGTCTCCGTAGTAGATGCGATTCGTAATGCTGCTTACCCGCGTTCTAAACACATCGACGACCGATTTGGCAGCAGACTATTTCGCGCTGGTTTTAACTTGTTGGTATGGGAGCTGGTCATTCAGAAAGCAATGGCAAACTACTGAACGTAAACTTGCTAAGACATCAACAACGGCAATAAAATGCTAGTGTTGACTGCAATGTCCTCTAAGGGATATGCAACTTTAAAAAAAAGTTGTGTTGGTTAGATACAAATACTGCCAGTATTAGACATTGAATTGGGACCAGTGCCTTGGTAGGCTAATGCACTAACCACTGTGCCACCGTAACTCCTGTAAGTAAGTGAAAGACTGTTCACGCCTTCAGGTGGCTTGCGTTGCTAGACCCATATTTGTATAGACCCGTCGGCTTTCAGTGGGTGATGTCGGTATCTGGCTAGCCAACTATACTTCCCAAAACATTTCATGGTGCCTATGTTAGGCTCAATTAACCTGGGAACTTGGTCAGTTTGTACAATCCAAACCTGCCCCATGACCTCTGGGTTGATAGGCCAGTATAGCTTCTATACTGGCTCCATGGCGAAGGGGTTAAGGATGCAATTCATAATCCCGCATACCTGCGATCGAAAAACAGCTGTGTTGGTAGTTTTTATGAAGTGGTGTGGGTGCCAGTCGTTCAGAAAGCAATGGCAAACAACTGAATGTAAACTTGCCCAGGAATCACGAACAGGCAAAAAATGCTGGAGTTGACTGCTACCTCTGTAAAGGATATGCAACAATATTGTTATTTTATAGCTCCTAAGCTCCTAGCCACCCATCATCCATCATGTGCCATGCTGGTAAGCGTGGGCGTTCAGTATTCACCATTTCACTCGCTCACCAGAGTTGTGGCTCAACTTCTTATTCTTGTCTCAACCATGCCACATGGTAAAGCCATCCAGGTATTTACTTCTCTGCCCTCCCCTTGTTCTCTTCCTCTCGATCTTGCCAGTTGTCACCAAGTTCTCCAATTTATTTCTTCTCATAACTTGTCCAAATAATTTTAACTGTCTACATCTAATCTTTCTAATCAGTTTATGATTTTAATATGATTATTAATCATGTATAGCTCCTATACTTGATTAATAATCCACAATGTTGTGGGGGATCTGTGAACATGGCATTTATACCTGGAATATAATTTTTTTTTAAATCACATATTTTGCAGTATCATGAACGGGCAAAGGACATCAGGCTTTCCAGTGATATAGCATAATACGTAAGGTTTTCCAGTGGTAAACAATTTCAGTGGATTCATTGTGCTTATACAAAGAGTTGAGTCAAGAACAGACATCACATCACTCTGGACATTCACATACTTTCTTCTTCCTCATCTACAAGAGCCAGCAAAGAGTCCCACTACTAATGTTACCAGCTGCAGTCTGATTATGTGTCCGTCCGGCCTTTCCTCAGAGTCTTGAGTGTCGGCCTGATCCTCTGGTCACTCCCTGCAGCACCATTCTCTCCAAGCCATGATGATCTATCCGTTCTTCTGCAGTATACACATGATTCCAAAGGTCCCCAACCACATCTGTATTATCATGCACAAATACACCACCAAGTGGTACAGACCCAGCCAATCTGTCCACCTGCTCATTTCCCACCACACCAACATGTCCTGGGGGAAAAAAATCCAACACATGCTCCCTATTTTTGATTGTTGAATTGAAGCATGCCTGTCTTCGCCTTTCTCATCTCATCATACAATGTCGGAATTGTGGTATTGTCAGTGCTACAGGTGAAATGCCAACAGCAAGATGTGACTGTCTCTCTCCTAGTGACATTGATTTCGATGCTTGGTCTGTTGTTTGAGAACCCTGTTGTGTTGAACTGGCAATTATATGCCAGTCAATGATTTAGACTGCTGGAACTTGCAATCAGATGTTGTGCTCTACGAAAGAAGAAGAGAAATTTGTTTAACCTGTGTACTATGGAAACATTTAATATATGCACCCTGTTGTTCAGTACAGAAATTAAGGCTGGTGTGGATTGGGCATAATCTGCACCATGAAGTCCTGCCAAAGAGAATTCTGGTAGGTAAAGTCAAATAAGTCACTGGCACAGGAACGGAGCATAATGGGGACGACCCGTTGCTGTGAAGTTGGAACTGTGACTAACTAACTAACTAAGTCAAGAAATTGGTTGATCAAGGAACACATTCGTGTCACAGGCATAACAAACATGTTAGGGCAGACATACAAGGAAGTAGTTAACTGGTAGTTTAGTGGGACATGAAGCAGAAATCTTCTTAAACAAATAACATCAGATCTATTAAATTTGCTGATAGAGATTGAGTACTTATGGGCTTATCTAAAGCCTAGTTAGATCTGTTCTGATAAGTTAGGTTAAAGACGTGGATCAACTTCATTGCACCGGTTTCTGCCACATAAAGCTTGGTCTTCTCTTCGCACAGAACTCGTACTCCATAGCTACAGGGGTCTCAGAAACATATTTCACTTATGAAGCGAATGACGTAGTCTTAACCCTTTACAGGGCAGACGCTTGTCCATTTTGTAGCCCTGAACGGGCAAGATTTTTTTCAGGTTTGGAAAAAGTTCGGGTCGCGTTAGTAAAAACATCACAAATAAGGTGTTAGTCAACCGATTTTAGTTAAATAAACAACACAATGAAGGGAAAAGCATGCAGAATATGTTACTCACGTGATTGTTGCCGGTAATCCATACATGAACACAAATATTTACGAAATACGGCATGTTGTTTGTGATTTTCCGTCACCTATACGGCAATATACAAACACATTTTCAGAATCATAATCACTTTCTTTAAAGTCCGACTCACGACTGCTAATGCAAAGTAACGCTTTGCACTGATATCTAGCTCCGATTAATAGTCAACTTCGTGCCCTTTAATGTCATTTAAAATGAACCTAGCGAAATCTCGGCTATCACTTGAAGAATCGCCGAAATCCATTTTGAAAAACAGCGTAAAAATCCCGAAAACTATCAAAAATTGTCCTTAAAAGTCCGTTTAAATTGATACTATCGCGTTTACAAATGGCGGCCACGTTGTCAAGCTGTAGGCGAAAGCGAAAGTAGCCGTCGGAAGTGTCGGAAAGCCGAGAGATCGCGATTTTACAATGCATAATAGTATCGGCCGGAGTTGGCCGCTACGATCGTTTTCTCGCATCGGCCGGAATCAGACGCTATGCCTTGTAAAGGGTTAAATGAACTCATGACCTTCATAGTGTGAGACAGGCGGCTTGAAATCTTCACCATGGAGACCTGTCAGGTTTGTTAGTAAATTAATCAAGTAGATTCACCTTCTTTGTTGTAATTTTGATGATGATTATTGTTATAAATTCTGTATATATGAAACTACATGGTTCCATTAATCTCTTAGGCAACTGCCCTGTCAACATTGTTAGAGAAGAAAACCTACCCACTGGTAGATAGAGCCTGTTACTTTGAATGGAATCGGTCTAGAGGAAGCCAACCTGACACACATTCATGCTGAAGGCGGACACTGCAACCTCTGAGGTGCATAACTAAGTGTGACTCACTTTCCTCAAAAGAAGAACAAAGAAGAAGTATTCTTTAGGAAATGTGTCCTTGACAGATTTGACATCATTAACAGTGATACATTGAGTGCCGTTTTCTTTCACTAGGCGCCATGCTCAAGTTCATTCTAACAGCCATGGAATGTCGGAGCTGTCAATGTCATACGATTCAAGATCAGAGAGGGAGCCTCTGCTGGCAAACATGAATGGTACCTTGTCTACTAACAGCTACACTCTTAGTGATGCGGAGGGAAGAGATCATGAGAAGAAGGTGCGGTTGGTCTTGGAGAAGGGTCTTCACTATCCTTGGTCTTTACATAATATTATATTCACATTTGGTAGCTTGTCAGAGGTAGAACAAGCCAGGAACCCAGTGGCCATGCTGCCTGAAAATTTCCCCCTTGGGCCTGAAAATTTCTCCCTGGTGCCTGCAAATTTCTCCCTGAGGCCTGAATTTACAATAATTATTTTAGCCTGTATATGCAAAAATAAATATGTTGGCTAATGAGAAAATGGGACTGGCTCATGAATCATGTTTAGTTTTTTCTACCTCTTGCTTATGTTAATTCACTTACTCTGCCCTATGTTAATATCACAATTGTGTTGGGTAATTTTACTGTAATTTATGTACGGCAGCATAGGATTATGTTTAAATTATATTTGGTTATTTTACTTTAATTCATGTTCATGTTATAATGTGTCTCTCCTACGATACAAAGATGTGTGTAAGCGGGACATGATTGGTACAGGCATTGATAAAGCACATTGGGAGCAAGTCGCCCACTGAACGTGTTGCATGGAGGGCAAACATCAGAAATGGAATAGAGACAAAGGAGACAACTGATTGCAGATAAGTCACACACCGAGCCTGTGACATATAAGATGATGCATGATGGTGGAACATTTTATGTGATATTCACTGTCACAGGAACGGAGCATAATGGGGACGACCTGTTGCCGTGAAGTTGGAACCTCGACTAACTAACTAACTGACAAACTAACTAACATGATGGTGGAAAAACTATGTGTTCACATGCATCCACTGGGAAGAACATTTACAGCGTGAATTGGCCTGATCAGTCACATTCGCCACCACCATGGGTTGTAGTTGTTATGCCATTTTGAAGCACAATGTAACAAACTATCGTCTGTCAAGACAGCAAGGTGCCAATGATATAATGTGAGAAGTTGATTTGGTAATTATTCTTAAATTTATTTACCTCATCTTGGGATAATGGGAAAATTAAATTTGGGAATTAATGTTAGTTCATGCACCTCACCCTGTGGTAATTTTATTTTAATTCATGTTCCTCGCTCTTGAGATAATGTGACAAATATATTTAGTGGTTTATTTTAGATTATGCAGCCTGCCTTTAGATAATGTGAAAGTTGTATTTGGTAATTGTATTTTAGTTTGTATTTATTATAAGATAAAACAAAGAAAATGGAAATATTTTGGTCACTTGAAATGTTATACAAGTTTGGAGAGAACAATAATGGTGTCACACGCCAGTGATCCGGGGTTTGTTTCCAGGTCCAGTCAAGGATATGCACTACTGATGAGCTCAAACGAGAGCGAAACTCGAGTCTAGTGCTTCCAAATTGACGTGGACAAGGCCTTAGGTTCATACTGGAATACGATCAGCGTTGCCAGTTGTGGGTTGTGTTCAGTCTTTAAATAATGGAGGGGTATATGCTGGGGAAGAGAGGAAGAGGAAGGTCAAAGCAAAGATGGGTGCAGATTGTAGCGGATGATCTCCGGATGGGTGTTTCAGACGCAGGACATCTTGCTTATTATCGGGAAGTTTTCCTGAGGTTTGTTATGGGAGCGAAGTTCTGCAAAGGGACATGCTACTGAATGAATGAATTTATCAAAAACCTGCCACTAGAATAATGTTTCTGTTGTCTATTGATAAATTGAAAATAACCTTGAGCATAGCCTACGATGGGTAGCGTTGTGATGTTCTGTTGTGATAATTTGGTGTGTCCAGTGTGTGCCACGTGGTTACACACCCGCTTCACACGCGTGATCCGGGACTGTTTCCGGATCCGGTCAGGGATATGCACTACTGACGAGCTCAAATGAGGGCGAAACTCGAGTATAGTGCTTCCATATTGACGTGGATAGGCCTTAGGTTCATACCAGAATGCGATCGGCGTTGCCAGTAGTGGGTTGTGCTCAATATTTAAATAACCTTATTCGTCAGTTTCAGATGAAAAATGTCATTGACAGCAGTTAAATATACATCATGAAATTTACTTCTGAAAACAATTTGTCGTTGTCCTGTCTAGCCAAAGCCATCTCTTCTAAGAGTACTCCTGCGAATGGTTGGGTCAAAATTGTTGGTCGGTTTTTTCCAGAAGATGGCCTCGGATGTATTTTTGTTGCTGAGTCCAGTCATCCTAAGGTTTGCGTGATTTTTGTGTCTATGTTTGTTTTATTATTGTGTGTTTATGTTTGCTTATTTATTGGGTGTCTTTGTTTGCTTGATTGTTGTGTGTCTTAGCTTGCTTGATTGTCATATGTCTATGCTTGCTTGACTGTTCTATGTCTTTGTATGCTTGATTGTTGTGTGTCTGTGTTTGTTTGATTGATGTGTGCCTATGTTTGCTTGATTGTTTTGTGTCTATGTTTGCTTGATTGTTGTGTGCCGATGTTTACTTGATTGTTGTGTGTCTGTTTGCTTGATTGTTGTGTGCTTATGTTTGCTTGATTGTTGTGTGTCTATGTTTGCTTGATTGTTGTGTGCCTATGTTTGCTTGATTGTTGTGTGCCTATGTTTGCTTGATTGTTGTGTGTATGTTTGCTTGATTGTTGTGTGTCTATGTTTGTTTTATCATTGTGTGTCTATGTTTGCTTGATTGTTGTGTGTCTATGTTTGTTTTATCATTGTTTGTCTGCTTGATTGTTGTGTGTCTGTGTTTGCTTGATTGTTTTGTGTCTATGTTTGCTTGATTGTTGTGTGTCTGTCTGCTTGATTGTTGTGTGTCTGTGTTTGCTTGATTGTTGTGTGTCTATGTTTGTTTTATCATTGTGTGTCTATGTTTGCTTGATTGTTGTGTGTCTGTTTGCTTGATTGTTGTGTGTCTGTGTTTGTTTTATCATTTTGTGTCTATGTTTGCTTGATTGTTATGTGTCTGTGTTTGCTTGATTGCTGTGTGTCTCTGTTTGCTTGATTGTTGTGTGTCTGTGTTTGTTTTATCATTGTGTGTCTATGTTTGCTTGATTGTTGTGTGTCTGTGTTTGCTTGATTGTTGTGTGTCTGTGTTGTGCTTGATGTTGTGTATCTATGTTTGCTTGATTGTTGTGTGTCTGTGTTTGCTTGGTTGTTGATGTGCCTATGTTTGCTGATAGTGTGTGTCATATGTTGCTTGATTGTTGTGTGCTTATGTTTGCTTAATTGTTGTGGGGCCTATTTTTGCTTGATTGTTGTGTGACTAATGTTTGCTTGATTGTTGTGTGCCTATGTTTGCTTGTTTGTTGTGCGTCTATGTTTGCTTGATTGTTGTGTGTCTCTGTTTGCTTGATTGTTGTGTGTCTGTGTTTGTTTTATCATTGTGTGTCTATGTTTGCTTGATTGTTGTGTGTCTGTGTTTGCTTGATTGTTGTGTGTCTGTGTTTGCTTGATTGTTGTGTATCTATGTTTGCTTGATTGTTGTGTGTCTGTGTTTGCTTGGTTGTTGTGTGCCTATGTTTGCTTGATTAGTGTGTGTCTATGTTTGCTTGATTGTTGTGTGCTTATGTTTGCTTAATTGTTGTGGGCCTATTTTTGCTTGATTGTTGTGTGACTATGTTTGCTTGATTGTTGTGTGCCTATGTTTGCTTGTTTGTTGTGCGTCTATGTTTGCTTGATTGTTGTGTGTCTATGTTTGCTCCATTGTTGTGTGCCTATGTTTGCTCCATTGTTGTGCGTCTATGTTTGCTTGATTGTTGTGTGTCTATGTTTGCTTGATTGTTGTGTGTCTGTGTTTGCTTGGTTGTTGTGTGCCTATGTTTGCCTTATTGTTGTGTATCTATGTTTGCTTGATTGTTGTGTGTCTATGTTTGCTCCATTGTTGTGTGTTAATGTTTGCTCCATTGTTATGTGTCTATGTTTGCTCCATTGTTGTGTGTCAATGTTTGCTCCATTGTTGTGTGTCAATGTTTGCTCCATTGTTGCATGTCAATGTTTGCTCCATTGTTGTGTGTCAATGTTTGCTCCATTGTTGTGTGTCAATGTTTGCTCCATTGTTGTGTGCTTATGTTTGCTCCATTTGTCTGTGTGTCAATTTTGCTCCATTGTTGTGTCTATATTTGCTCCATTGTTGTGTGTCAATGTTTGCTCCATTGTTGTGTGTCAATGTTGCTCCATTGTTGTGTGTCAATGTTTGCTCCATTGTTGTGTGTCAATGTTTGCTCCATGTTGTGTGCTTATGTTTGCTCCATGTTGTGTGTCAATGTTTGTTCCATTGTTGTGTGTCTATATTGGCTCCATTGTTGTGTGTCAATGTTTGCTCCATTGTGTGTGTCAATGTTTGCTCCATTGTTGTGTGTCAATGTTTGCTCCAGTTGTGGGTCAATGTTTGCTCCATTGTTGTGTGTCAATGTTTGCTCTATTGTTGTGTGCTTATGTTTGCTTGATTGTTGTGTGTCAATGTTGCTCCATTGTTGTGTGCTTATGTTTGCTCCATTGTTGTGTGTCAATGTTTGCTCCATTGTTATGTGTCTATGTTTGCTTGATTGTTGTGTGTCTGTGTTTGCTTGATTGTTGTGTGTCTGTGTTTGCTTGATTGTTGTGTGTCTATGTTTGCTTGATGTTGTGTGTCTGTGTTTGCTTGATTGTTGTGTGTCAATGTTTGCTCCATTGTTGTGTGCCTATGTTTGCTTGATTGTTGTGTGTCAATGTTTGCTCCATTGTTGTGTGCCTATGTTTGCTTGATTGTTGTGTGTCAATGTTTGCTCCATTGTTTGTGTGCCTATGTTTGCTTGATTGTTGTGTGTCAAGGTTTGCTCCATTGTTATGTGTCTATGTTTGCTTGATTGTTGTGTGTCAATGTTTGCTCCATTGTTATATGTCTATGTTTGCTTGATTGTTGTGTGTCAATGTTTGCTCCATTGTTGTGTGCCTATGTTTGCTTGATTGTTGGTGTGTCTGTGTTTGCTTGATTGTTGTGTGTCAATGTTTGCTCCATTGTTGTGTGCTTATGTTTGCTCCATTGTTGTGTGCTTATGTTTGCTTGATTGTTGTGTGCTTATGTTTGCTTGATTGTTGTGTGTCAATGTTTGCTCCATTGTTATGTGTCTATGTTTGCTTGATTGTTGTGTGCTTTTGTTTGCCTTGATTGTTGTGTGTCAATGTTTGCTCCATTGTTGTGTGCTTATGTTTGCTTGATTGTTGTGTGCTTATGTTTGCTTGATTGTTGTGTGTCAATGTTTGCTACATTGTTGTGTGCTTATGTTTGCTTGATTGTTGTGTGCTTATGTTTGCTTGATTGTTGTGTGTCAATGTTTGCTCCATTGTTGTGTGCTTATGTTTGCTTGATTGTTGTGTGCTTATGTTTGCTCCATTGTTGTGTGTCAATGTTTTGCTCCATTGTTGTGTGTCTATATTTGCTCCATTGTTGTGTGTCAATGTTTGCTCCATTGTTGTGTGTCAATGTTTGCTCCATTGTTGTGTGTCAATGTTTGCTCCATTGTTGTGTGTCAATGTTTGCTCCATTGTTGTGTGCTTATGTTTGCTCCATTGTTGTGTGTCAATGTTTGTTCCATTGTTGTGTGTCTATATTTGCTCCATTGTTGTGTGTCAATGTTTGCTCCATTGTTGTGTGTCAATGTTTGCTCCATTGTTGTGTGTCAATGTTTGCTCCATTGTTGTGTGTCAATGTTTGCTCCATTGTTGTGTGTCAATGTTTGCTCTATTGTTGTGTGCTTATGTTTGCTTGATTGTTGTGTGTCAATGTTTGCTCCATTGTTGTGTGCTTATGTTTGCTCCATTGTGTGTGTCAATGTTTGCTCCATTGTTAAGTGTCTATGTTTGCCTTGATTGTTGTGTGTCTGTGTTTGCTTGATTGTTGTGTGTCTGTGGTTGCTTGATTGTTGTGTGTCTATGTTTTGCTTGATTCTTGTGTGTCTGTGTTTGCTTGATTGTTGTGTGTCAATGTTTGCTCCATTGTTTGTGTGCCTATGTTTGCTTGATTGTTGTGTGTCAATGTTGCTCCATTGTTGTGTGCCTATGTTTGCTTGATTGTTGTGTGTCAATGTTTGCTCCATTGTTGTGTGCCTATGTTTGCTTGATTGTTGTGTGTCAATGTTTGCTCCATTGTTATGTGTCTATGTTTGCTTGATTGTTGTGTGTCAATGTTTGCTCCATTGTTATATGTCTATGTTTGCTTGATTGTTGTGTGTCAATGTTTGCTCCATTGTTGTGTGCCTATGTTTGCTTGATTGTTGTGTGTCTGTGTTTGCTTGATTGTTGTGTGTCAATGTTTGCTCCATTGTTGTGTGCTTATGTTTGCTCCATTGTTGTGTGCTTATGTTTGCTTGATTGTTGTGTGCTTATGTTTGCTTGATTGTTGTGTGTCAATGTTTGCTCCATTGTTATGTGTCTATGTTTGCTTGATTGTTGTGTGCTTTTGTTTGCTTGATTGTTGTGTGTCAATGTTTGCTCCATTGTTGTGTGCTTATGTTTGCTTGATTGTTGTGTGCTTATGTTTGCTTGATTGTTGTGTGTCAATGTTTGCTCCATTGTTGTGTGCTTATGTTTGCTTGATTGTTGTGTGCTTATGTTTGCTTGATTGTTGTGTGTCAATGTTTGCTCCATTGTTGTGTGCTTATGTTTGCTTGATTGTTGTGTGCTTATGTTTGCTCCATTGTTGTGTGTCAATGTTTGCTCCATTGTTGTGTGTCTATATTTGCTCCATTGTTGTGTGTCAATGTTTGCTCCATTGTTGTGTGTCAATGTTTGCTCCATTGTTGTGTGTCAATGTTTGCTCCATTGTTGTGTGTCAATGTTTGCTCCATTGTTGTGTGCTTATGTTTGCTCCATTGTTGTGTGTCAATGATTGTTCCATTGTTGTGTGTCTATATTTGCTCCATTGTTGTGTGTCTATGTTTGCTTGATTGTTGTGTGTCAATGTTTGCTCCATTGTTGTGTGTCAATGTTTGCTCCATTGTTGTGTGTCAATGTTTGCTCCATTGTTGTGTGTCAATGTTTGCTCTATTGTTGTGTGCTTATGTTTGCTTGATTGTTGTGTGTCAATGTTTGCTCCATTGTTGTGTGCTTATGTTTGCTCCATTGTTGTGTGTCAATGTTTGCTCCATTGTTATGTGTCTATGTTTGCTTGATTGTTGTGTGTCTGTGTTTGCTTGATTGTTGTGTGTCTGTGTTTGCTTGATTGTTGTGTGTCTATGTTTGCTTGATTGTTGTGTATCTGTGTTTGCTTGATTGTTGTGTGTCAATGTTTGCTCCATTGTTGTGTGCCTATGTTTGCTTGATTGTTGTGTGTCAATGTTTGCTCCATTGTTGTGTGCCTATGTTTGCTTGATTGTTGTGTGTCAATGTTTGCTCCATTGTTGTGTGCCTATGTTTGCTTGATTGTTGTGTGTCAATGTTTGCTCCATTGTTATGTGTCTATGTTTGCTTGATTGTTGTGTGTCAATGTTTGCTCCATTGTTATATGTCTATGTTTGCTTGATTGTTGTGTGTCAATGTTTGCTCCATTGTTGTGTGCCTATGTTTGCTTGATTGTTGTGTGTCTGTGTTTGCTTGATTGTTGTGTGTCAATGTTTGCTCCATTGTTGTGTGCTTATGTTTGCTCCATTGTTGTGTGCTTATGTTTGCTTGATTGTTGTGTGCTTATGTTTGCTTGATTGTTGTGTGTCAATGTTTGCTCCATTGTTATGTGTCTATGTTTGCTTGATTGTTGTGTGCTTATGTTTGCTTGATTGTTGTGTGTCAATGTTTGCTCCATTGTTGTGTGCTTATGTTTGCTTGATTGTTGTGTGCTTATGTTTGCTGATTGTTGTGTGTCAATGTTTGCTCCATTGTTGTGTGCTTATGTTTGCTTGATTGTTGTGTGCTTATGTTTGCTTGATTGTTGTGTGTCAATGTTTGCTCTATTGTTGTGTGCTTATGTTTGCTTGATTGTTGTGTGCTTATGTTTGCTTGATTGTTGTGTGTCAATGTTTGCTCCATTGTTGTGTGCCTATGTTTGCTTGATTGTTGTGTGTCTGTGTTTGCTTGATTGTTGTGTGTCAATGTTTGCTCCATTGTTGTGTGCTTATGTTTGCTCCATTGTTGTGTGCTTATGTTTGCTTGATTGTTGTGTGCTTATGTTTGCTTGATTGTTATGTGTCAATGTTTGCTCCATTGTTATGTGTCTATGTTTGCTCCATTGTTGTGTGTCAATGTTTGCTCCATTGTTATGTGTCTATGTTTGCTCCATTGTTGTGTGTGTATGTTTGCTTGATTGTTGATGGCTTCACACCTTCACAAATTTGTGTGGATCTGGTGTCATGCAAGGGTGTGCTGAAACAAGAAAGCTGATGTGCTAGTTTCAAAAGCAGCTATCATTTTGTCATTGGAGATGGACAGAGGGGATAAACAGGCATTGGAGTGGGGGAATCCAGTGTAGAACTGATGGCAATCAATGCAGATGGGCAGAGATCTGACATATAAGTAACCCCCTTGCTACAGGAACAGACGGCATTCACACAGTTCAACTTTTCCTGCAAGAGAATAAGCACAAATGAACTGGCCTTGAGTGAAGTAATGTGAATTCTAAATCATAAATTATTTGTATACTTTAGGCTACCATGCCTTAACATGTCATGGCAGGTTATTCAATCCGCAGCAGGTTTGGAGTGATTTCAGCATGCCGCTCCATCATAAATCTAGCACTGCCAATATAGTTAATCCAGAGGTGGTGGTCTTCCACTCCTCTCCAAATTGTGGAGTGTTGTGATTCTGTGAAGTCTTTTTAGCCAATATTGATGCTGAGGCACACTGGTTATAGGGAAAGCTAATCCACACGCAAACATCAGTCCAGTACACTAGAAGTAGCAGCACGTATATGGACTACGCTTGAGTTAAAAGCCAGTAAATGCAACAACAACGACAACAAATGAAGTAAAACAACAACATGAAGTAAGACAACAACAACAATAACAAACACCACCAATAACCTGTGCTTGAATACAGCCAGTGCTGTGATGTTTCTCTGACAGTCATGCTTCCACCAACTGTTCATTCACCTGCTTGACGTTTATTCTCCACTGCTCTAGCCTGCTGATCAGCTATGCCAGTGACAAGGAGAACAACCCTATCTGGCAGGGCTACGCGCTGGCCCTGCTCATGTTTGTCAGTCAGATGTTCAAGTCTGCCTTGTTCAACTTCAGCTTCTGGACCTCTCAGATTGTAGGCCTGCAGCTGAAGACAACCCTGGTGGCTGCCATATATAAGAAGGTTGGATTAGATATTGTAATGTCATGAGTTATGCTTGTCAAGTGTGGACAGTTCTAATGTCTTTGCTATATTTCAGTTATAGTTAAAACATGTCTAGGCCTCAGCTTGAATAATAGAAAGACAAATAATGGTAATATCACAGAAAAAAAGATTGTACAATTATGCTTGTGCAGTTGTGAAAAATTATGCCAAAGGCTTGCGAACGCAGTTCGTAAGCCGCATACTAAGCATTCGAAGCGCAGCCGTGACCGATTTGTGCAGCAGACCGTGTTGTGTTGTGTTATAACATGTTGGTATTGGAGCCAGTCGTTCAGAAAGCAATGGCAAACTACTGAACGTAAAAACTTGTCTAGTACATCAACAGCAGCTGAAAAATGCTGGTGTTGACTGCAATGTCCTGTAAGGGATATGCAACATTTAAAAAAAATCATGCTTGTTAAATATAGACAGTTCTGATGTCTCTCCTGTTTTACTTGTTATATTTCAATTGTAATTACAATATTTGTATAGGCCTCGGCTTGAATAATAGAAAGACAGAAGTAACGGTAACATCACAGAAAAAAGATGAACATTTACAGGAAATGGTGTTAATTGGGGACAGTTGCAGAAATTCAAATATCTAGTACATGGATAACTTGAGCTGGTGGATTTATCACAGAAATACAGAACACAATAGGGCAACAACAACTGTATTTTCTGAAATGAATATCCTGTGCAGTAAATCATTGTCATTGAAGGTTAGAACAATAATTCTTGCATGTTACATAGAACCAGTTCTTACCTAGGGCTGTGAATTCTGGACAATCTGTGAACAAGGATAACATGTTAACGATGCTCAAGATTAAGAGTCCATGGGAATCTCAATAAATGAAGTTCATAGACGGGCACTCTCAAGCTGTTTATGCTTCACCTCGACACCACGAGGTATAAGAGGAGCAAGATGAGATGAGATGATGGTTTGAGCCTGAATGGCATATCACTAGATGTGTAGAATACTACTGTAGTTCACTACTTGTTGCAGGCACTCACCATGAACAACGAGGCCAAGAAAGATTCCACGGCCGGGGAGATCGTCAACCTGATGTCTGTAGATTGTCAGCGGGTTCAGGATGTCATGAATTTCTTCTACCTGGCATGGACTGCTCCATTTCAGGTGTGTTCACTTGTTTTGTTTTTATGTCAACAAAAGAGTATCTTCTTGATGTACGATTTTCTCATAGTAGTCCAGCCACCTGCCCCATGTTTCAGTGGTCATAGGTTTGTTTTCATACTCCTCCACTCAGTTCACTGGTGCAATGTTTTCATACTCCGCCACTCAGTTCACTGGTGCAATGTTTTCATACTCCGCCACTCAGTTCACTGGTGCAATGTTTTCATACTCCTCCACTCAGTTCACTGGTGCAATGTTTTCATACTCCGCCACTCAGTTCACTGGTGCAATGTTTTCATACTCCGCCACTCAGTTCACTGGTGCAATGTTTTCATACTCCGCCACTCAGTTCACTGGTGCAATGTTTTCATACTCCGCCACTCAGTTCACTGGTGCAATGTTTTCATATTCCGCCACTCAGTTCACTGGGGCAATGTTTTCATACTCCTCCGCCACTCAGTTCACAGGGGCAATGTTTTCATACTCCACCACTCAACTCACTGGTGCAATGTTTCCATACTCCGCCACTCAACTCACTGGTGCAATGTTTTCATACTCCGCCACTCAACTCACTGGTGCAATGTTTTCATACTCCGCCACTCAGTTCACTGATGCAATGTTTCCATACTCCGCCACTCAGTTCACTGATGCAATGTTTTCATGCTCCGCCACTCAATTCACTGGTGCAATGTTTCCATACTCCGCCACTCAGTTCACTGGTGCAATGTTTCCATACTCCGCCACTTAGTTCACTGATGCAATGTTTTCATACTCCGCCACTCAGTTCACTGGTGCAATGTTTCCATACTCCGCCACTCAATTCACTGGTGCAATGTTTTCATACTCCGCCACTCAGTTCACTGGTGCAATGTTTCCATACTCCGCCACTCAATTCACTGGTGCAATGTTTCCATACTCCGCCACTTAGTTCACTGATGCAATGTTTTCATACTCCTCCACTTAGTTCACTGGTGCAATGTTTCCATACTCCGCCACTTAGTTCTCTGATGCAATGTTTTCATACTCCGCCACTTAGTTCACTGATGCAATGTTTTCATACTCCGCCACTCAGTTCCCTGGTGCAATGTTTTCATACTCCGCCACTTAGTTCACTGGTGCAATGTTTCCATACTCCGCCACTCAGTTCACTGGTGCAATGTTTCCATACTCTGCCACTCAGTTCACTGGTGCAATGTTTCCATACTCCGCCACTCAGTTCCCTGGTGCAATATTTTCATACTCCGCCACTTAGTTCACTGGTGCAATGTTTCCATACGCCACCACTCAGTTCACTGATGCAATGTTTCCATACTCCGCCACTCAGTTCACTGGTGCAATGTTTCCATACTCCGCCACTCAGTTCACTGATGCAATGTTTTCATACTCCGCCACTTAGTTCACTGGTGCAATGTTTTCATACTCCGCCACTTAGTTCACTGATGCAATGTTTTCATACTCCGCCACTTAGTTCACTGGTGCAATGTTTCCATACTCCGCCACTTAGTTCTCTGATGCAATGTTTTCATACTCCGCCACTTAGTTCACTGATGCAATGTTTTCATACTCCGCCACTCAGTTCACTGATGCAATGTTTCCATACTCCGCCACTCAGTTCCCTGGTGCAATGTTTTCATACTCCGCCACTTAGTTCACTGGTGCAATGTTTCCATACTCCGCCACTCAGTTCACTGGTGCAATGTTTCCATACTCCGCCACTCAGTTCACTGGTGCAATGTTTCCATACTCCGCCACTCAGTTCACTGGTGCAATGTTTCCATACTCTGCCACCACTGGTGCAATGTTTCCATACACCACCACTCAGTTCACTGATGCAATGTTTCCATACTCCGCCACTCAGTTCACTGGTGCAATGTTTCCATACTCCGCCACTCAGTTCACTGATGCAATGTTTTCATACTCCGCCACTTAGTTCACTGATGCATTGTTTTCATACTCCGCCACTTAGTTCACTGATGCAATGTTTTCATACTCCGCCACTCAGTTCACTGGTGCAATGTTTTCATACTCTGCCACTCAGTTCACTGATGCAATGTTTTCATACTCCGCCACTCAGTTCACTGATGCAATGTTTCCATACTCCGCCACTCAGTTCACTGATGCAATGTTTTCATACTCCGCCACTTAGTTCACTGATGCAATGTTTTCATGCTCCGCCACTCAATTCACTGGTGCAATGTTTCCATACTCCGCCACTTAGTTCACTGATGCAATGTTTTCATGCTCCGCCACTCAATTCACTGGTGCAATGTTTTCATACTCCGCCACTCAGTTCCCTGGTGCAATATTTTCATACCACGCCACTCAGTTCACTGGTGCAATGTTTCCATACTCCGTCACTCAGTTCACTGGTGCAATGTTTCCATACTCCGCCACCTAGTTCACTGGTGCAATGTTTCCATACTCTGCCACTCAGTTCACTGGTGCAATTTCGTTCATAGATTACTGGAGGTCACCATTCCAAATGTGGAATTTCTCTCTCTCTCTCTCTCTCTCTCTCTCCCTCTCTCTCTCTCTCTCTTCTTCTCTCTCCCCCTCCCTCCCTCCCTCCCTCCTTCCCTCCTTCCTTCCTTCCTCCCTCCCCCCCTCCCTCCCTCCCTCACACACACACACACACACACACACACATACATAATTGACTCATACACATATACATGCAAACTTTCATACATGCAAATATACAAATACTCACACAGTCTTACATAAACAGTCACATACCCACAGGAAGAGAAAAGTAGGAACTGTACTGATGTCATGTTTCTGTCTGCAGGTTATTGTGTCCATCATCATCCTGTACTTCTACCTGGGACCTTCAGCATTTGCTGGGCTGGCGGTGTTGTTGCTGACTATACCGTTTAATTCTTACGTAGCCGCCAAGCAACAAGAGCTTCAAGTGGACAACCTCAAGCATAAAGATAACAGGTTGCGGCTGACGAATGAGACTCTCAATGGGATGAAGGTGGGTCTTTTGTGGGTGTCAGAATGTCATAAGCTTTGAATATCTTGGCTCTGTAATCAACAACAATTGGGACTATTCAGAAGTACTCTGATTTAGACTGCCATAGCCGTGCAGGGTTGAAACTACATTAGGAGCCAACGGCACAACACCCATAAATAAATTAAAGTAACATGTTTAGATCATGCACATTTCCTGTGGTAGCATATGTATGTGAGTCATGAGTTTTGCAATCGCTAAAGTAGAGAATCTTTGTTTTTCATCTCATCTTGTTCCTCTTGTACCTTGCGGTGTCGAAGTGAAGTATAAACAACGGGAGAGAGCCTGCCATGGGTTTCATGTGTTGAGATTCCCATAGATTCTATATTCCCTCTGTCCATCGTTTACATGGTCATCCTCTTCTTCTGCTTCCGTTTGGTCTGTACATCATTGATTCTTGTGGTATACTGTTAGTTGATAGCGTAGTTGTATTGCCAAACCATTTAACTGGCTGTTTTCTGATGAAACCCAGCACTGCTATGACCCCCACTTTAGTCCTGATTTCTTCATTTCTGATTTTCTTTCTTCTTGATACATTGAGTATTCTCAAGAATCTCATTTTCGTTGTAATTTTTCTTTTCTCCTTTTCTGTCATTGGCCAGGTTTGGCATTGGTATAATTAAAAAATAATCGTTGCTTTGAACTTAAATATTCCAGCAACGTTCTTAGAATGTCGTAGACTATGAAGAAAATACTGACAGTTTGCCAGATCTTAACTTTGAAGAATTGCGTTCATAACCCCTTCAAAACAGCATCGGCAAAACTCGCAAGAGTGAATACATGGGATGATATGGCAACAGCAGCAGCATCAACATGCCAGTGCTAGGGGCAGTAATTATTGAACACCACAGCCTGTTTGTTACAACTCATGTATTTGATAACTTTGTTCTCACAGGTTCTCAAGCTGTATGCCTGGGAGCTACCTTTCCAAACCAAGATCTCAGAAATCAGAAACAAGGAGACACGTGTTTTACTTCATATTGCATATCTCAATGTGCTGATTAGTGTCTGCTTCAATGCAGCACCATTTTTGGTAAGTTGTTGTGGTTTTGGTTTGTACTCTGTTCTCTAGTTCAGTATGTGATTGTCATTTTGTCTTTTCTCTCTTTTCCTTCTGTTTTTCTCCCAGGTTTTTCAGAAAGGATTATTTTCAATACACATGGATATCTCTTTAAGTGCTCTAGTCTCTTTCCATAGATCACACAAGGAGAGTATCAGCACAGTGCACAAACTTCTTAGCACCACCGAGGATTATGATGTCTGTATATCAGAATCAACATTTGTTATAAATATTCATGTCTCTGTAGGTTTTGATATTTGTTGGGCGGCCGTCTATTTGGTCTGCTCTTTTGGATTCACGACTGCTGAGAGGTTTTAACTTGGATATTTTGACCATCATCTCAGAAAGTTAGATGTCAAATCCACAAACCCAGGATCAAGGTCAGTAAACCAACCTCCTCTTATTAAAAATAAAAACCATGCATCAATGTATGGTTTTTTCCCCTTCAGATAGGTGGTCCCCAGGCATATAATTTTGTGTTAATTTTCTCATATCTATGTTTGTTTTGTTCTGAGAAAGGTAGTGTTACCAAATTGTGTTGTGTTTTATTCTTACTTAGTTTATTATGTTTTTATTTTATTATTTCATTGTTGTTTACATGAACCCTAGTAAGGTATGTATATGTGTTTGTTTTTATTGAGTGTCCTTGGGATTTAAAATAGATGTTTGTTTCATTACTGACAGTCAATGCCATGAATCATGCCACATGTGCACCAGCCAGAGGTGGATTTCATGGAAATCATTCGGTGATGGTGGTTGGTCACACATCCCTCCTAACTTCTTCTTCTTCTTGTTATTAAGTAGTGGCATCATTTATATGTATTTTATTGTATATTCTTTGTAGATTGTAGATCTCAACCATGAAAGAAGAGAGAGAGAGAAGAATGATATATTTTGGTGTAATCTGCACAGCTCAAGTATAGGTCTTTCTATGCCTGTCGATCTCTGTATTAGTGTTTGAAATGTGCATATTGCATTATTTGTTCTTTTAAACAAAAATTTGTCCCGAAGTAGTTTCTGCTATGTGAATGTGATGTGAAAGGTCTATCACATTTTGTATGGCTGAATGCATGGAGCAATAGGTGTCTAGTCTTTCCTTGATTTAATAGGCAATGTAGTGGGATACAAGTGGGAAGATAACATCAGGAGATGGACGAACAGCAGTCTGACAGAATGTACAGTCAAGGCCAGAGACAGTGTTAGAGATCCATTACAGCCAACCTTCATTGTGGAGATGGCACCTCATTGATTGAGCAGACAATGAGTCTAAGCTTTGGACCTCATCTGACAGTGTTATGACATTTCAGTCTGATTGAGCATTCACCTACATTCTCTGATTGAGCGTCCACTTACATTCACTGATTGAGCAGCCACCTACATTCTCCTCTTTGGATTGAGTCTCAACCAGATCCTCCAAGGACCCACAAGTAAAGAGGCTGATTTAGTGGATGTGATATTGTCTTCCGGTAAAAATGGCGACGATGTGACGTGTTTATTCTTTGGGAGATGCTGTTTAGTGTTTTACGGTTAAGTGTTTTACGCTGTTTAGTGTTTTCCTGTGGATTATGAGGTGTCATTTCACATTCGTTTATTGGAAGTGTTCAAAAGAAGCTACGGAAGGCAGGTGGTGGATAAAACTTTGAGGGCAGCCGACAGATATTTGTTGGTTATGGTCTCAAGTTTCGCGACGCAGGCAGAGGATCTCTTTAAAAGTGCCTAGTACATTATGATTTGCCTAAAGACTGATCATCGCAAGACAAGGACAGAGACATTAAAATTAGCAACATGGAATGTTTGGGTGTTAAATGATGACGACAAATTAGAGAACATAAAACAAGAACTGGGAAGAGAAAAAATTAATATTATAAATGCGTTGACTATATAGCAAAACAGTTCCCAGTGCTGATTGTTATAGTGACCACAGATTACTTACAGGAACATTGAGGATAAAGTTGAAGAAAGTCAAGTATATAACAGGAAACACTAAATATGATTTGTGTACATTGAGTAATGACAACGACATACAAAACAAATTCAACATAGAAGTACAGAACAGATTTGATATATTGTCTGATCTAGAGATCCTATTCCAGGTTGTGGATGATCAGTGGGAAATGTTGAAGAATTCAATAAGTTTGGCTGCAGAAACAACTATTCCAAAATTAAAGAAGGTGGGTCGTAAGAAATGGATGACAGAAGAAATTTTACACCTAATGGAAACAAGAAGACTCAACAAAAATAATTCTGCCAAATATGAAGAAATTCACAGACAAGTCAGAATATTATGTAAGGAGGCAAAAGAAGCATGGCTTGAGGAAAAGTGCTTAGAAATTGAAAAACAACACAACAGTCAAAATACCAAATTAGTGCACAAAAGAATTCAGGAACTTACTAATAAAAGAACAAGTACATCAACAGGCTGTCTAAAAACTAAAGATGGCAAAATCATAATAGAAAAAGATCAGATTATACATGTATGGACAGATTATGTGAAAAACCTTTATGAGGATAACAGAGAGGAACAGTATGATATTAGATTTAATAATGAAGGACCACCAATTTTGAAGATGGAGGTTCGAAATATTCTTAGGCATATGAAAGCTGGCAAGGCACCCGGTGCAGATAACATCACAACCGAAATGATTAAAGCTTTAGAAGAATATGGACTAGATCAAGTCACCCGACTGCTGAACACATTATATGATACTGGAGATATACCTTCTGAATTATGTAACTCTGTATTTATTGCAATCCCAAAGAAATCAGGAGCCTTGGAATGTGATCAACATAGAACAATTAGTATAATGAGTCACATCACAAAGATTTTGCTAAGAATTATCATGCAAAGAGTGAGGAAGAAATTACAACCTGAAATAGGGGAAGAACAATGTGGGTTTGTAGAAGGAAAGGGTACAGTAAATGCTGTGTATATGCTGCGAACAGTTATTGAACGTGCTATAGAAGTAAACAAGGATATACATCTTTGCTTTATTGACTACACAAAGGCTTTTGATAGAGTTAGACATGTCAACATGGTGGATATGCTTGCAGATCTACAAATTGATGGGAAAGACATTAGACTTATAAAAAACATATATTGGAAACAACAAGCTGCCATAAGGATTGATAATGAAGTGGGACAATATCAGCCTATTAAGAGAGGTGTTAGGCAGGGATGTGTAATGTCTCCAGATCTTTTTTCCCTGTACAGTGAAAATATTTTCAGAAATGTAGAGGATATAAGTGGAGTCAGCATTGGAGGACGAAACATCAATAACATTAGATATGCAGATGATACAGTATTGATTGCAGACAATGCGCAGGATCTGCAACAATTAGTAGATGCGGTTGTTGTACACAGTGAGCAGCTGGGGTTAGAATTAAATTGTAAAAAGACACAGGTTATGGTCGTCACTAGGAAGAACGAAGTACCACAATGTAATATACAAGTAAATGGGAATATTCTTCAACAAGTGAATCGATACAATTATCTCGGAACAGTCATAACATCTGATGGGAGATGCCTTGAAGAGATTAGAACAAGAATCGCCATGGCGAAAGTAGCCTTTAGCAAGATGAAAACATTCTGACCAATAAAAAGATGTCAATTGAAACGAGAAAAAGAGTGTTGAGGGGATACATAGAGCCTGTTCTTTTGTATGGATGTGAAACTTGGACAATGTGCAGTCAAGCTGAAAAACATCTGATGGCTGCAGAAATGTGGTTTCTGAGGAAAATGCAAAGAATACCATGGACAGATAGAAAAACCAATGACCAAGTACTACAGGAGACAAATGAAAATCGTAAATTGATTAGAGAAATTAGACGTAGACAGTCAAAATTTTTTGGACATGTTATGAGAAGAAATGGATTAGAGAACTTAGTGACAACTGGCAAGATCGAAGGGAACAGACCAAGAGGAAGACCGAGAGGAAAATACCTGGATGGCTTGGCCACATGGCATGGACGAGACAGGAACATTGAGCTGATCCACGACACTGGTGACCGAGTTAAATGATGAGTCATGACCACCCACGCTTTCCAGCATGGCACATGATTGATTGATTGATTGATTGATATTAGAAATCAAATCCTTGACTTGGGGACGTAAATTACAAGTACCTCAGAAGTCAGAGTGGGTGTATCTGATGGCGAGGGACACTGGTAATAGAGAAATCTAGCCCACATGCAAAACATCAGTCCAGCGTGTACTATGCTTGGGTTAAAAGTGAACAGAGAAAAAAAAAGAATTCAATGAATTAATTGTGTACTGTGGTTTCTTGACCCTGACTGTCATAAGACTGTTTGATTGACCCTGACTGTCATAAGACTGTTTGATTGATTGACTCTTGCAGGTGTCGCTGGCCACGTTTGCCGTGTATGTGAATATCTCAGAAGAGAATGTTCTGGATGCCAACAAGGCATTTGTAGCCCTGAGCTTCTTCAACCTCCTGAGAGTGCCGCTGCTCTGCTGTCTACTATTATATCTATGAGTGTACAGGTACTTAACTTTAGTTTAGTCTTACTATTGACTTCCATTGTTCACTGATTCCATTCTGGTAGGGAATTTACTTAATCCGAATTAATATGAATTGCAGAACATATTTGTGGCATGGTGGTAGTAGCAAATATGAAAGTGATAAATAGGTAAGGAACCTATGACGTGGTCCAGCAAACCGGTTGGGTATTTGCTTGATTCTAAAAAAAAAATGATGCTCTTAAATCTTGGAGGAGGAAAGACACTAGTCACAGCTGCTGGAACTGCAAAAACCCCTCCCAATGACGTATGATGGCTTAAGTAGAAAACAAGAACAACAGCAACAACTAATTCTTCTTCTTCTTCTTCTTCTTCGTTCATCCGGAGGTTTTTTTCGGACGTGATTGCGTTGTGCCTGTTTACAGCAGAGCTGCGTTCTTGCGCCGTTAGGCCGACACATCCGACTTCTGCGGGCATTTGTTGACCGGGTTAACCTTCCCGGGGGTTTCTTAGGACGTTAGACTCTCACTGTTGTGGTGTTATCTCCCATCCCAGCTGGCCCATATAGAACAGCCAAAGGCATCCTGGTCGGCCCTCAAGGGAAGGCAGGGGCAGACCATGGGCATTCCCCGCCATCCAAGGAGGCTTCCATAATTGCAGAGCCATCACACAGCGCTCTGGTACTGGGCTCACCCAAGGAATCGTCACGTCCTGCACATGGCTGCTTAGCCTCACTTCCGTATATTGGGCCTTCCGTTCACCATAGGCTGTTCTTCCAGAAGCCAGAAGAATGCAGTTTGCAGATGACATCCACACAGTGAGCTTTCGATTCGGACTTTCCACGTAATGGATTTGCTATCCAAGCAATATTCCATTTTGTGCCACTAGGACGCTTTTTCCACCTTTTATGAAGCCCACACAGTGAGCTTTCGATTCGGACTTTCCACGTAATGGATTTGCTATCCAAGCAATATTCCATTTCATGCCTCTGGGAGGCTTGTGTAACCGACATGCCTGTGGTATGAAGTGTGGCAGTCTAAATACTTCTTCATGTACATTTAAATGTCAACCTGAATACAGTTAAAGTAAGCTGCAGTCGACTTGAGCTTGTTGATATCTCCATAAAGCTTGTCCTCGAATGAAGCAGGTGTGGGCCAAAATATCTTTCTCTGTTCTGCATATATTGGGCACTCTTGCAGCAAATGTTTAGCTGTCATTTTACCAGTTCCACAATTACATTCATCTGTATCTCCTATCTTTAGTTTGTTGAACAAGTGGTATTTCAGCCTGTTATGTCCTGTGCGGAGTCTGAAGATTGCTACTTGTTCTCTTCGGTCGAGTTTGTAATATGCATCATCCTTCTGGTGGCCTGGATGCTCTGATTCCCATTTGGTTCTATAAGTGCTTTTTATCAACCTCTTTGCCTCATTATAGGTTATGTCTATGTCAGGCTGTGGTAGTCGTCCGCCCTCTTTTGCCAGTCTGTCAGCCTCTTCATTTCCAGGTATACTGCAATGTGATGGGATCCACTGTATTACAACTTTTTTGGATTTCTGGCATAGACCATGGAGTGCTGCTCTTAGGTCAGCTAGTTCTGTGCTGTTTTTGCTCTTCAGTATTGAGACAGCTGACTTTGCATCTGTAAAGATAGCTATTTGCGTGTCTTTATTTTCCTCCATCAAGAGCATTTCTGCTGCAGTTTTCAGAGCCTCTACCTCCGCTTTGAAGTTACTTGAAAACTTTCCAGTTGCCACTGAATGTGTTTTTTTCACTCCATTTTTTAAATTTAGGAGAATTCCTCCTCCTCCATTCTCTACTGAATTTTTGGCTGATCCATCTGTATATGCATGGGTCCAATTGCTGCTTGGGTAATGTTCTTTTATGTAGTTTAGGGTTATTTCTCTTCTTTCGGTTTCATGCTGAGTGTTCTTTTTCTCAATACCAGGAATGTTTTCTATCATCTCAGGCAGTTGCTGCTGTCTCCAAGCTGGGAACTTGTCTGCATTATAAATGGGTTTGACTGTTGATATGTTAAGTATGGGATCTGCCCTAATCTTTCGTTTTGCAGTTTCTACAAAGTTGCTACGCTTCAGTCTTCCCTTTCCAAAACCACTAAACCTTTTATACATAGGGTGGTCTGTCAATCTTCTAAATTTTTCAGCTTGTTGCTGGGCTCTGCTATCTCTTTTATCCTGCATTGGTTGTAAACAAGTGATCTTTTCTAATTCATTAATAGGTGTTGTCTTCAGGCTTCCAGTTATGATTCGCATTCCTTGATTTTGGACTCTACTTATTTTGTTAAAGTTTGACTTAGCTGCTGTTGCCCAAGCTGCAATGCCATATTCCAGTACTGGCCTCACCCGTCCAGTATATAACTTCTTGAGAACTTTCTCATCTGCTCCCCACGTTGTACCAGCAAGCTTTTTCATGATTGCCATTCTTTGCCTTGCTCTTGTTCGATTTTTCTCAACCTGTGTCTTCCATGTCAGGCGACGATCAAAGGTGACTCCTAGATAGTTTGGATTTTCTTCATGGCGCAATATTTTTCCATTCAATACCAGCTTAGGTTGCTGAGTTTTAGTTGAGAGGGAGAACACTGTGCATGTTGTTTTCTCCTCACTTATCTTCACTAGCCATGATTTTGACCAGTCCTCTAGCGCTAATAGGGCTTGCTGTATTCTGCTGTTAGCTGTACTAATATATTCTTCAGATGTCCATATGGCTAGGTCATCTGCAAAGGATGATGTGTGTACTCTGGCTGGAAAATTTTCCGTGATGTCGTTTATATATGCTAGGAATAATGTTGGTGAAAGAACTCCTCCTTGGGGGACACCTTGCTCCAACAGCATCATTTTGCTGGTTTGTCCTTGTACTTTTGTCCTGGCAGTTCTGTTCTCAAGGTAGTGGCTGATCCATTTGTACATTTTCCCACAGACATGCATTTTTTGTAGTTTTACTTTCAGTCCTTCCTTCCATACTTTATCAAATGCTTTTTCTAAATCTATCCAGACTGCTAGTGTGTGCTTTTTCTCTTGGAAGGCATCCTCTATTTCCTGAGCTATATAGGTTATTTGATCTTCAGTGGATCTGTACTTTCTGAATCCTGCTTGGTGAGGTGTTAAGAGTTGGTTTTCTTCCAGATGCCATGTTAGCCTGCCATTGATAATGCGTTCCATTAATTTTCCTACACAGCTAAGAAGACTGATAGGTCGATAGCCATTTGGTTCTTCCAGGTCTTTTCCTTTCTTTGGGACTGGTATTAGTATAGCTTCCTTCCATGCCTGTGGGACTATTCCCCTCTTCCAGCTGTAGTTTAGGACTGCTAGTAGTTTCTTTTTTGCCTTAGTGCCTAGTCCTATTAGCATTTCATTTGTGATTCCATCCTTTCCTGGTGATGTCTTCTTTTTTAGGGTATTCATTGCCTGTTCCATTTCTTCCATTGTTAGATTTGCCATCATATATTCTGCTGCTGTCTCTGTATATCTATGATGTATCTGTTTATCGTTGATTGCTTTCTTCTGTTCGGCTGTAATATCAATGTGGTTTGCACTGGCATAGTGTTCCATTAGTGCATTTGCAGCCATTTTTCCTGTAAGCAAGGCATTTCCTTGTTTAATTGTTATTTGTTTGTTTCTAGGTCCTTCATTGTTCATGGCTTTCACTAGTTTCCATAGTTTGTTTCCATCCCTGTCAAAATTCAGGTTTTCTGTTTTTTCCCTCCAACAATCTCTTGTTGTTTGATTTACTGTTCTTTTATATTTTGCTGAGATGGCTTTGAGAGAGATGTTCGCTTCAGTTGTTTGTTCTCTCTCTGCGGTCTTCCTAGCATCTTCAACTTTGTCCTCCAAAATTTGTAGTTCTTCAGTCCAGTATGGTTTGTAATTTTTCCTCGCTCCTCTTGGAATAGACTCAGTGGCCGCCTGTATTATTGCTCTGTTTAGACTTTCCACCATTTGCTTCATGTTGCCATATCGTGTATTTATGTTTTCACAATATTTGTCTGTTAGTATGGCAAATCTGTCCCAATCTGCTCGTTTGTAATTCCAACGGGGCAAAGGCTTTTGCTCCTGTGGAACATACTCCATATTTATTACAAGCTTGATTGGTCTGTGGTCACTACCTGCTAATTGGTCAAGCACATGGCGATCGATTTTGTGGAGGATGTCTCCTGTGCAGAAAGCTAAGTCTGGAGTAGAAGTGGTAAGCCATCTTCTGGAGTAGAAGCTCGGTGTGTCATCCGCTTTGTTGAGTAGATGGAGATTTGAGTCTATTTCCCAGTCCTCCACTTCATCTCCTCTTTTGTCAGTATCTGGGTATCCCCATCTTTCTGAACGGCTATTAAAGTCTCCGACAACAATGCAATTTGTGTCAGTTATTTCCATGTTTGAGAGTGTAAGATCCTTATCTGCCGGGCTATACAGATTGTAAATTCTTATTTTCACGTCCTTTATCATTATATCAACACCTATAATTTCCGTTTGGTTGTCAGAGATCACAGATACTTCGCTGCAAGGTATTGTATTTCGTGTAAGTATTACAACTCCTCCTTTGTGTCCTTCGCGGTCGAAACGTGTGGCCTGATATCCCTTGACTGAAAATGTGTGATTGGCGTTGAGGTGTGTCTCTTGAATGCATGCCACATCTATTCTATCTTTATGAAGACGCTGTGTTAGGGAGGCTTTCTTGTTATAAACTCCTTCTGCATTCCATTGTAGTATGTTGAGTGTCCGGGGTGTTTGGTCAATAGCTCTTAACCTACTCCTCTGTGCCTTGACTCCACAGCACAGGGGAAGGTGACCACCAGTAGTCATGGGTGGACCCCCTCGAGGCAGGGGGCCCGGCACTATCACCGCCTGATGGGACTTCACGGGATTAGCACCATAACGATTAATTTTCATCTGTGGCATCATGAAATGATAAAGTTACGTTGCACTTCTTTGTCAAGCCTGTGGCTCAGTACATCCGATTTCGACAAGCATTTGTTCGGGATGCTTTCCCTAGCCTTTGACTGTCCCCAGTCTACCTACAAGGCAGCAGGTTTGTGCGTCACTTCGTCTGGTCCCTCTCCCTTGACCTGTCCGACATGGGTGACCCTACCAGTAGCTGTGCTACCGTCGGCATAGCTCTTGGGGTCATTGGAACGCTCAAGCCCCTCTACCTCGTCAAGGTGGACGCACGGCAGAGGGGACAACTAATTCCATACATAATTATTGTATGCTGTGACCAAAGTTACTTATAAGACCTGGAAAATTGGCACACACATAATTGACAGTTGCTGTTATCCTGCGCTGAATCAGTCATAAAGTATAACACCTATTTATTCTTCTTCTGCCATTCATCTGCCACTGAAGCATAGGCCATCATCTAACTCACATCATGCTGTTTACAGACTGATATATAGACTCCTCCTCCAGCTTAACCTCCTCCTCCTCTTCTTCTTCCTCCACCTCTCCCCCATATCTTTCTCTTCTTGTCATCTTCCAATGGAGCATAGGCCATCATCCAACTCACATCATGCTGTTTACAGACTGATATATAGACTCCTCCTCCACTACTACCTCCAGCTTAACTTCCTCCTCCTCTTCTTCTTCCTCCACCTCTCCACCTACTCTTTTTCTTCTTGTCATCTTCCAGTGGAGCATAGGCCCACAACCCTTTGTAGACTTGGTCATAATTGTTTGGATTTTGCAGCTTTAAAAAAAACCATGCACTTACGCAGACTCGCTCTCATTCTCTCACTCACTCACTCTCTCATTCACTCTCACTCACTCACTCATTCTCTCACTCTCTCTCTCTCACTCACTCTCTCACTCTCTCTCTCTCTCTCACACACAGACTCATACATAGACTCACTCACACATAGACTCAGTCAGTCACTCACTCACTCACTCACTCACTCATTCCTGTCCCCCACCCCTTTCTAACTTGCCAGCTAAGTAGAAATTTAAAATAGTCTTTTTACAATGATACACAGCACCCTAGCGCCCCCCCCCCCCCCCTGCCATACACCGCAAGGTACTATATTGGCAGTAAATGACAGTTGACTTCGCTAACAACTGCTCTAACTCGCCAGCAGTTTTGTTTATACTTAAACTAAAATTGTAAAGAGGCTAATGAAACTACAACATTATATGCAGCAATAAGAAAGAGGCAAACAGCTTTCTTTGGTCATGTGGTGAGAAGAGAGGCATTGGAGAACATTGTGATGAATAGAAAGATAAAGGGGGGAGAGAGGCAGACCAAGATAAATTATGCGGGATGGATTGAGATGGTGGCGTGGAAGAATATTAGCTGCAGAGTTGATCTGAAACACCAAAGACCAAGATCTGTGGAGAGACATGAACACTTATGCCAGCTGGCAGGGCACTAGATGATGATGGTGATAGATTCTTGTATTTATAATGATCTCAGACTCGATGTTATGTGCTACAGTTGGTGGTCAGCATGGCTGAATGGATAAGAAAACTCGCTCTTAAACCATTGTTGTTCTGATGTTGAGGTAGCGGATTCAACCCCTACACTGGTCAGCTGGACTAAAATGTTGACTTCTTGTCCTTGACTTGGGGACATAACTTACAAGTATCTCAGAAGTCAGAGTGGGTTCACCTCTTGACGAAGAACACTAGTAATAGGGAAAGCTAATCCACACGCATAAATAAGTCCAGCGCACTAGAAAGTAGTAGCATGTGTTGTTGACCATGCTTGAGTTCAAAGTGAGCTAACAAACACACAAACAACCAAACAAATGTGTACTGTTTGTAATGCTTCTTTAATGCTTTCATTCAGGCGGTTGTGTCTATTGAAAGAATCAACAGTTTTCTCTGCACCAAAGATCTGAAATCAGACAACATTACGAAAGACAGCCATTCTCGTGAGTCACATTTGGTTTTATTAGGTCACGGTTTTCTTCTTCTTGTGAATTCTCTGTATATCATGTTTCTCTTGAATTCGTATTGCAACAAATTTCTATAACTCTAAGAGTGCTCAAATAGTAACTCTGCAGGCCTAGATAGTTAGTTAGTAAGTCAGTTAGTTAGTTAGTTAGTTAGCTAGTTAGCTAATTAGTTGTTAATTAATTAGTTAGTTAGTTAGCTAGTTAGTTGTTAGTTAGTTAGGTAGATAGTAAGTTAGGTAGTTAGTTAGTTAGTTGCTGTTCCAACTTCATGGCAATGGGATGTCCCCATTATGATTCGCTCCAGTGCCGATAAATATCATACAAAATGCTCCTCTGCCCAAAGTGAAAATTGGAACAGACAGGAGTCTCAGCAAGCCAATAGCCCGCACAGGTATGCTATGCATAATGCCGCCGCCAGAATGCCAACACAAAAGTCCTCCATGAAAAATACAGTTCATCGTTGATGGAATCGGCAGTCACCAGAAAGACTTCATTGACCTGGATATTTTCCTAAATGGCTCGGTCTCTTTCACAGGGTGACCCACTGAAAGTGCCGCACAAAGCACAAATTCCATAGCTCCAGTGATGACTACCAGCAGTCTCCTGAAAATGCACTTGTGAACCGAAAAGGCAAATCAGTCAATTCAGCAACAGCTGGCCGCCATTGTTGGGAACATGCAGTTCATGCTACAGACAACCGCGGACAGATGTAAAAGCATTCCACACGAAGTTCACAGCTCAAAGTGTCACGCCATGCACTCACTCACTAGCAGGGAGACGGAACCATGCGCGATGTCCATTTTGAGGAAAGTGCAAATGCAAATCATAGCCACAAGTGTAAACACTCCAGAGGCCTTAACAGTTCAAATGCCTAGCCACCATGTTGAGATATTCCATCTACAAGTCCAGATTAAGTCTTGTATTCCATCTACAAGTCACAGGTTTAGTCTTGTATTCCATCTACAAGCACAGGTTAAGCCATGTATTCCATCTACAAGTCCAGATTATGTCTTGTATTCCATCTACAAGCCCAGATAAAGTCTTGTATTCCATCCACAATCCCAGATAAGGTCTTGTATTCCATCTACAAGCCCAGATAAAATCTTATATTCCATGTCTGGATGTCACCAAGTTACTTCTGTTCATCTGTGTTGACATGTAGTGGAGTTACAGTTACAAGTCACTCTGAAACAACAAGCTTTACAGTACATTTACCAGTCATGACCCAGAATGCACTCACAACAATGAGGTTGTAAAAAGACGGTCTTGTAGCATGTGTAGTAACTGATTTGGTGCAGAAGGATAATAATCACCAGATCTAACCTCCCATGTGGACAGAAGGTTGATATATCACCATACAACAATCATCATGTTATGTGTTTTGTTTTGTGGTATCTTCCGTAATCCCAATGCTTATTGAATGGAAATTTACATTATAATACTTGTTCATTTGATTGTGTACCATGTTTTGTCCAAACTTACTTTTTGTTTGGCACTGAATCAGTTAAGAGTTAATATAAAAAAGGAGTATTATTTTTTTGCTTTCACTGGTTTTAAACGCAAGCGCAGCCCAAACACGTGTTACTACCTCTAGTAGGTGCCCCAACTGGGGAGTGCACTGGACTGATTTTGTATCTGGATTAGCTTTCGCTATTACCAGTGTCCCATGCCATTAGGTGAATCCACTCTGACTTCTGAAGTACTTGCAATTTACATCCCCAAGTTAGGGACGAGTAATCAACAGACCAGATGGAAACAGAGGAAGAGGCTGACCATGTAAACGTTGGACAGAGGGAATAGCAGAGTCCATGGGAATATTGATATATGAAGCCCATAATCGGGCACTCTCACGAAGTTTATACTTCACCTCGACACCGCAAGGTACAAGAGGAACATGATGAGATGAGATGAGAATCAACAGTTTAGTCCAACTGACCAGTGTAAGGGTTGAAAATAAGAGTTGAAATACTTATAATAGGACCGCTAGTCTGTGGGATATAGCTATAGTGCAGATTATAGATGCTTGGAGTAATTACTGTGTGTGACACCATCAGAATGTATTTGTCACTGTAAAGAGAGCTATCTGGTACTGGTTCATCAACCCAGGAACTCAGTACATGTGGTTTATTCCAGCATATTTTTCTGGTTTACTTGTATCAGTGTTTGACTGTCCCCAGTCTACCCCCACGCAGTAGGTTGTGTTTCCCTTCAGCTGGTACCTTATCCCTTGACCTGTCTGACATGGGAGACGAGACCCTACTCTCTCTTGGGGCCATTGCAACATACAAACCCCTCTACATGTCAAGGTGGAGATACAATAGAGGGAGACACTGTAGAAGGGAGACACAACGAGACACTACAGAAGGAAGACACAACAGGGGAGAGACAACCAACAGAGGGAGAGACAACAGGGGAGAGAGACATAACCGAGGGGAACCACAACAGACTAGACAATATTGCAAGACAACAATGGGGAGATAATGATTGTATAACACTGTTTCATCACAACAGAGGGGAGACAATATTTTGAGACAACAATGGGGAGATAATGATTTGTATAACACTGTTTCATTGCAACAGAGAGGAGACAATAGTGGGAATTTAATTATTTATATAACACTGTTTCATCTGGCTTATGAAAATATGCATTGAATTTAGGTTGATTTTTCTATTGGGATGTACCGTTATTAACTTTTCACTGACTAATGGGAAATTTAGTTTGATTGTTTGAGTGACAATTATAATGATTGTACATACGAAAAACAGTTTGATTCAATGAGGGAGTTACTGTCTGATTGCATGTGGGAGATTCCTTCTGATTGTATGATAGAGATTATGTAAGGGATGCATAGTTTCATTGTACAAGGAAAATTTGTTTCAGATGTAGGCAGTTTGGTTGTACGAAAAAGATTATTTAACTGACTTGCCTGCCAAACAAAAAAGTGGTGCCAAACAGAAATTCATGGCAGAAAATGGGAAGTAGGGGTGTGTCACAATAATGCTTTTAAAATGGTTAAAATGGTAGCAGATATATTGTATTATATATCAAATTAAGAGGATTGCACAGGAACATGACAGTGTTAATTATTAATTGATAGGTTAGAAATATGACAATAATGAGAGGTTTAGTAATAACAATTGAAATGAAAGAGGTTAAAAATTATAACAAAATTTCACTTACTAAGGCTTTATTTTGTATCCGCTGCAGATAATACAGTTAAATTTACTGAATAATGTTAAATACACCACTTGTATATAATAATATCACAAGAACTGCTCCATAACACCAATAAAACACAATTAAAACATAATATATTGAAGCACATAATTTTCACACAAAATGGAAAATGTCCGGGACACACCAGGCAGATTGTACTGAGAAACAATATAAACACTATTTCCTATTTAGTTATAGTTATTAATATTTTACATTTAATTATTTAAATACTCCTTAAATACTTTGTCATAGGCAAAGCAAATTTAGTGGCACAAGTGTAGCCCATTAGCACAAGCATAAGTTGGCATGTGCCATCATATTATGATGAATTTTCACTGTTAGTTTTCTTTTAAATTATGACCGTCTTCTAAATAATTAACTGAATACTGCACGTGGTACTATTTTTAGAATCTTTCACAAAGTCTTTTAAATCACAATAACTATAATATAACATTGTTTAAAACGGTAATTTTAATAAAATATATGAGGTCCAGAACCAGAAGGCGTTGTCATTTCGAATCACAACAGTAATTTCGAATCACAACAAACTCATTTTCTTTAAAGCAAAATGGATGCTAACGCTTGTTTCGCACTGCAAAACCTTTCTGCTCAATTTTTAATTTACCGAAGCACTAAAAATTGCGGAAACATGAGATAACTGGAACAAATAAAGCACTGTCTGTCTATACCGAACTGACCTATCGGTTCACAAAACCGTTCTATGGAACCGATCTATCGGTCTGCAGCAGAGAATCAGTTAATTATACACACAGATGTAGCTTGATTATATGAGGAATTATAGGCAGTTTCATTTGTAATAGTCTGGCGCGATACATGAGGATGTTGATGATGTTACCCATACCAGCATCCCTTGCAGTGCCCTGGGGTATGATGGGAAGCCGCTCTGGAAGTGAGGATAAATAGAGGCGCGTGTCAGTTTCCCGGTCTCTCCAAACCAGACAACCGTGACCGAAGGAGCGATTATGTAGATCGCTGTTGTATAGAATAGGGAGGCTTGAACCAGCCCTCCCCAGTCACTGGACCAGAGCTGGGAGTCACAAATGCCTCTAGATTTAACCATGACTGGCTTGTGTGGCCCACACACGAGGACCGAGGAAATCCATCAAAATAACTGGCAATTTGTAAGCCCACTCTTGGTAGTGAACCCAGGCCATGGTTGTGGTTGTAGAGCAAACTTGAGCCCCGGCTCTGGTTAATGTCGTAGGCCTCTCACATCCCCTTTTGTATACCCTTTCGTATACCCTTTTGTATCCCCCTTCGTATACCTGTTTATGCGTGTTTATGCCACTATATCCCTGCTGTTAGGGTTATAGTTTTGTTATTCGTTATGTTATGGTTTTTCGCTGTATCTGGTCCCAGTCGACTTATGTGATGCGGGTGTCTTGTGTGGGTATTGAAGGTGCCCTTCGACTCAACTGAACATGATTGAGGTCTCACTGTCATTTAGAGACCGCCCCTGTAGTTAGTACTAGGCAGCAGTTATCTCTGTGGGATTTCAGATTCCCATTTCTGTATGTACCAACTGTCCATGAGTCCTGAGATGATTACAATAGAGAGTCCATACCTGCTGTTATGTTGTTGTTTACGTTGAGGCTCTGTTGTTGCCATGTCCTTGTTGGTTTGTGAAGATGGGTACCTAGTCATGTGCATAGCGATGTTAGGCAGCAGTGATTACTGTGGGAACATAGGTTCCCATTTCTGTATATGTCAGTTATGTGACATGTCAAGATGCCTGTTTGTCCCTGAATCATGCAGTTCTGCCAATAAAAACCTAATTTTGTTGTTCCTAATTTGTTTTGTTTAGTCTGTAGTTTGTTGTGTAAACTCATTGATCCTGTTACAGTCCAGCAGTGTAATCTTCTGTCTGGGGTGTACAACAGTACATCCCCCGCCCTAAGAACTCCTGGAATCTTCTGTCTAAATTCTACCCCTTTTCTTGTTAACAGAGGAGGATATACACAGTGCTCTTTCTCTATTTCTCCTTATTGTCCTTTTCTTCTCTGGCCCATTAAAAGTCAGTGTTGCGCTTCTTTATCTTTGAGCACTTAAGTATAGGAAATTACATCTTCCTGTCCTTGATATTTTACCCTCCTATGACACATTTTAGAAGGGAGATGCAGTTTAGCCATAAACAGAAACAGTTTGAGATGTAGACAGCTTGGTTGGGAGACAAAGGATCAGCAGATCTTTTGGATTGTGGTTTTCACAGTAGGCAAGGGATTTAGTTTAAAGACATTCTATGATTTACTCCTGGTCCAAGAGACAGTAACCTATTTAAGGATATTTAGTTTTAATGTAAGTGTGATTCAAGCAAAGAGAGCGCTTGGGAGGTTGAATTCAAAGTGTTTTTTAAGCAGCATGCTACTGGGATAATTCTATCTACACCTGGCCACATCTGAGCATCTATGGTTTTACCAAGAGTCCTAGAATGTAGATTCTGCATTAACCATTAATACATTTTGCCTAAACTGCTAACATGTCACATGGTATGAAATTTGTTTCCAGTGTATGCTATAGAAGTGGACAGTGCTACCTTCGCATGGGACCAGGCAGGGATACCAACATTAAGAAAGTAAGCATTTGAAGCTTGTATCGTTTGACTCTTAGTCAACACTCACATAAACTAGGGTCGTACACGCTTGTTCATGTAGGGGTTTCACACACACATGTTGTGTTGCACACCACATAGGGTGTTGGATTCACTGAGCTTTCTGGAAATATTAACAGCCCATACTCTAGGGGTAGCTGTTGTAGGCATAGTGGTTAATGGACTTGCCTCTCAAGACAGTGGTCATGGTTTAATCCCTTCATCATTATCATGTGCCATGCTGATAAGAGTGGGCGGTCATATTTCGCCATCTCACATAATCAACAGATTTGTGGATCAGCTCCATGTTCTTGTCCCGACCATGTTATGTGGTCAAGCCATCCAGATATTTACCTCTCTGCCTTCCCCTTGCTCTTTTCCCCTCAATCTTGCCAGTTGTCTTCTCATAACATACCCAACAAATCTTTACTGTCTACGTCTAATTTCAATGATCAGTATTTTTTTTGGGGGGGTGCTCACTCGCTTTGAACACAAGCGTAGTCCATACACACTATTTATAATAGTGATGGACTGAATTTTGCGTGTGGATTAGCTTTCCCTATTAACAGTGTCCCTCGCCATCAGGTGAACCCACTCCAACTTCAGAGGTATTTGTAATTTACGTCCGCAAGTCAAGGACGACAGGTCAGCATTTTAGTCCAGCTGTCTGGTGTAGGGGTTGACCCGCTTACCTCGGCATCAGAACACTGGATGTTTAAGAACACTCATTCTTACCCATTCTGCCATGCGGACCTGCAGTTTATGTTTTCTGTTTGTTTCTTGTACGACTTGCTCATTGGTTTATCTGTCTGTCCATGGTATTCTTTGCATTTACCTCAGAAACCACATTTACCACTGTCACTAGAAGCTTTTCAGCTTGTCTATTCATTGTCCATGTTTCACATCCAGACAAAAGTACATGCTTTATGCGACACTTTTAGCATGACAGTTGTCGAAAGAGACTGAGCCATCTGGGATAAAACCTAGTGCAATGAAGTCGATCCCCTTGCATTTTAAATGTTTTTTCTGAAGAATCAAACCCAGACCAATATGCAGCAGTAACTAATCCTTACTTACTCCCAAACATCTGAAACACACAATAATAAGTACTCATTCCTCATTGATAGTTCATCCCTTCTGCAGCATCAACTTGAAGATCCCTGAAGGCAAGCTGTATGCTGTGGTTGGCCCTGTCGGTGCAGGCAAGAGCTCACTGATGTCTGCACTGCTGGGAGAGATGGAGAGGCGTTCTGGGAGAGCTTGTATCAAGGTATGGCTTCCTGTCTCTCTCTTCTTTTGCCTTGTATCCACCATTGGAGCAAAGGCTGTCAACCAAATCACGCCAGGTCCTATCTGTTTACCATATCCTGCAGCTCTGGCCATTTTATTTATCCTTGTCTCTAATTCTCTTCTCCATGTGTTTTGTCTTCCTCTATTTCTTTTGGCTTGCGTATTCCAAAGAAAACACTTTCTAGTGATATTAACAAATTTTCTTAATGTGTTAATTTATTGCTGGCATCATTTCCTAACCTCTTGTTTGGCTGGAATTTATTTAGTTCTATCCACAAGCTCCACACAAGTAATTATGTTAAACCATTCTAGTCTTTCTATTTTGCAAAAACAGTAATTAATGAATTTTTGTAGTTGATGACTAATTGTTTTATTCATTCTCGATGTTTCTGATCCATGCAGTAGAATTCATTTGACATTTGAGTTAAATATGTGAGACAGATGAGTAATAGCCATTAATATTTCTGTATGATTATAATTTTCCTCTGCAGAGCAATCTGGCATATGTTCCGCAGCAAGCCTGGATCCAGAATGCAACAGTGAAAGATAATATCCTATTTGGCAAACCTTTCAGCAGCAAGAGGTACAAGAAAGTCATATATGCGTGTGCCTTGGAGCGTGATTTGGAGATACTGTCCGCTGGGGATATGACAGAAATTGGTGAAAAGGTGAGGTCTGAGACAGAAGCAGTTCCACATGTATTGTTGACTTGTGTCTTTGTCTCTTCTCTTCGTTCTAAATTACAGGGAAATAAGACAATGCCTTGGGCATGTGAAGAGCTAGACCTTCATATATTCAGTGCCATGGCATTATGAAGTGGAGTGATCAGTTCCCTTCATCGCCACTTCTCCCTCCCAGACCAGGCAATTTCCAGGACATTCAGAAAATGTGCTCAAACTCAATCACAGTCAACAATGAAGGAAGTGAAAATGCCACACGCCTTGAATATCTGGGCTGCCCAATCAACAAGGAGGATTGTTCAAAAGATATCTGCAGTACAGAGGTTAGACAGTATTAAGAATATACAACACAAGCAGACAAATTAAGGTCACATGTTTAAGAACATGTCTTTCCTGTGGCAACATATCATTGTCTGTCATGGACATTTTTTGATAACTGACGGAAAATATCAGGGTCATTTTTAACTTAAATGGTACAGAAAGTACTTAATATATTGTGGAATTGTAGCCACATTTCTGTTATAGTTCTAGCCACATTTCTGTTATAGTTCTAGCCACATTTCTGTTGTAGTTCATAGCCACATTTCTGTTGTAGTTCATAGCCACATTTCTGTTGTAGTTCATAGCCACATTTCTGGTCTAGTTCATAGCCACATTTCTGTTGTAGTTCATAGCCACATTTATGTTGTAGTTCATAGCCACATTTCTGTTATAGTTCATAGCCACATTTCTGTTGTAGTTCATAGCCACATTTCTGTTGTAGTTCATAGCCACATTTCTGTTGTAGTTCATAGCCACATTTCTGTTGTAGTTCATAGCCACATTTCTGTTGTAGTTCATAGCCACATTTCTGTTGTAGTTCATAGCCACATTTCTGTTGTAGTTCATAGCCACATTTCTGTTATAGTTCTAGCCACATTTCTGTTATAGTTCATAGCCACATTTCTGTTATAGTTCATAGCCACATTTCTGTTATAGTTCATAGCCACATTTCTGTTATAGTTCATAGCCACATTTCTGTTGTAGTTCATAGCCACATTTATGTTGTAGTTCATAGCCACATTTATGTTGTAGTTCATAGCCACATTTCTGGTCTAGTTCATAGCCACATTTCTGTTGTAGTTCATAGCCACATTTATGTTATAGTTCATAGCCACATTTCTGTTATAGTTCATAGCCACATTTATGTTGTAGTTCATAGCCACATTTCTGTTGTAGTTCATAGCCACATTTCTGTTATAGTTCATAGCCACATTTCTGTTGTAGTTCATAGCCACATTTCTGTTATAGTTCTAGCCACATTTCTGTTGAAGTTCATAGCCACATTTCTGTTGTAGTTCATAGCCACATTTCTGTTATAGTTCATAGCCACATTTCTGTTATAGTTCATAGCCACATTTCTGTTATAGTTCATAGCCACATTTCTGTTATAGTTCATAGCCACATTTCTGTTGTAGTTCATAGCCAAATTTCTGTTGTAGTTCATAGCCACATTTATGTTATAGTTCATAGCCACATTTCTGTTGAAGTTCATAGCCACATTTCTGTTATAGTTCATAGCCACATTTCTGTTATAGTTCATAGCCACATTTCTGTTATAGTTCTAGCCACATTTCTGTTACAGTTCTAGCCACATTTCTGTTATAGTTCTAACCACATTTCTGTTATAGTTCTAGCCACATTTCTGTTATAGTTCATAGCCACATTTCTGTTATAGTTCATAGCCACATTTCTGTTATAGTTCTAGCCACATTTCTGTTGAAGTTCATAGCCACATTTCTGTTGTAGTTCATAGCCACATTTCTGTTATAGTTCATAGCCACATTTCTGTTATAGTTCATAGCCACATTTCTGTTATAGTTCTAGCCACATTTCTGTTGTAGTTCATAGCCACATTTCTGTTGTAGTTCATAGCCACATTTCTGTTGTAGTTCATAGCCACATTTCTGTTATAGTTCTAGCCACATTTCTGTTGTAGTTCATAGCCACATTTCTGTTGTAGTTCATATCCACATTTCTGTTATAGTTCTAGCCACATTTCTGTTGAAGTTCATAGCCACATTTCTGTTGTAGTTCATAGCCACATTTCTGTTATAGTTCATAACCACATTTATGTTATAGTTCATAGCCACATTTCTGTTGTAGTTCATAGCCACATTTCTGTTATAGTTCTAGCCACATTTCTGTTGTAGTTCATAGCCACATTTCTGTTATAGTTCTAGCCACATTTCTGTTGTAGTTCATAGCCACATTTCTGTTGTAGTTCATAGCCACATTTCTGTTATAGTTCATAGCCACATTTATGTTATAGTTCATAGCCACATTTCTGTTGTAGTTCATAGCCACATTTCTGTTGTAGTTCATAGCCACATTTCTGTTGTAGTTCATAGCCACATTTCTGTTGTAGTTCATAGCCATATTTCTGTTATAGTTCATAGCCACATTTATGTTATAGTTCATAGCCACATTTATGTTATAGTTCATAGCCACATTTCTGTTATAGTTCATAGCCACATTTATGTTATAGTTCATAGCCACATTTCTGTTGTAGTTCATAGCCACATTTCTGTTGTAGTTCATAGCCACATTTCTGTTGTAGTTCATAGCCACATTAGTGGTCTAGTTCATAGCCACATTTCTGTTGTAGTTCATAGCCACATTTCTGTTATAGTTCATAGCCACATTTATGTTATAGTTCATAGCCACATTTCTGGTCTAGTTCATAGCCACATTTCTGTTATAGTTCTAGCCACATTTCTGTTGAAGTTCATAGCCACATTTCTGTTATAGTTCATAGCCACATTTATGTTATAGTTCATAGCCACATTTCTGGTCTAGTTCATAGCCACATTTCTGTTATAGTTCATAGCCACATTTCTGTTGTAGTTCATAGCCACATTTCTGTTATAGTTCTAGCCACATTTCTGTTATAGTTCATAGCCACATTTCTGTTATAGTTCTAGCCACATTTCTGGTCTAGTTCTAGCCACATTTATGTTGTAGTTCATAGCCACATTTCTGTTGTAGTTCATAGCCACATTTCTGTTATAGTTCTAGCCACATTTCTGTTGTAGTTCATAGCCACATTTCTGTTGTAGTTCATAGCCACATTTCTGTTATAGTTCTAGCCACATTTCTGTTGAAGTTCATAGCCACATTTCTGTTGTAGTTCATAGCCACATTTCTGTTATAGTTCTAACCACATTTCTGTTATAGTTCATAGCCACATTTCTGTTGTAGTTCATAACCACATTTCTGTTATAGTTCTAGCCACATTTCTGTTGTAGTTCATAGCCACATTTCTGTTGTAGTTCATAGCCACATTTCTGTTATAGTTCTAGCCACATTTCTGTTGTAGTTCATAGCCACATTTATGTTGTATTTCATAGCCACATTTCTGTTATAGTTCTAGCCACATTTCTGTTGTAGTTCATAGCCACATTTCTGTTATAGTTCATAGCCACATTTATGTTATAGTTCATAGCCACATTTCTGTTGTAGTTCATAGCCACATTTCTGTTATAGTTCATAGCCACATTTATGTTATAGTTCATAGCCACATTTATGTTATAGTTCATAGCCACATTTCTGTTATAGTTCATAGCCACATTTATGTTATAGTTCATAGCCACATTTCTGTTGTAGTTCATAGCCACATTTCTGTTGTAGTTCATAGCCACATTTCTGTTGTAGTTCATAGCCACATTAGTGGTCTAGTTCATAGCCACATTTCTGTTGTAGTTCATAGCCACATTTCTGTTATAGTTCATAGCCACATTTATGTTATAGTTCATAGCCACATTTCTGGTCTAGTTCATAGCCACATTTCTGTTATAGTTCTAGCCACATTTCTGTTGAAGTTCATAGCCACATTTCTGTTATAGTTCATAGCCACATTTATGTTATAGTTCATAGCCACATTTCTGGTCTAGTTCATAGCCACATTTCTGTTATAGTTCATAGCCACATTTCTGTTGTAGTTCATAGCCACATTTCTGTTATAGTTCTAGCCACATTTCTGTTATTCATAGCCACATTTCTGTTATAGTTCTAGCCACATTTCTGGTCTAGTTCTAGCCACATTTCTGTTGTAGTTCATAGCCACATTTCTGTTGTAGTTCATAGCCACATTTCTGTTATAGTTCTAGCCACATTTCTGTTGTAGTTCATAGCCACATTTCTGTTGTAGTTCATAGCCACATTTCTGTTATAGTTCTAGCCACATTTCTGTTGAAGTTCATAGCCACATTTCTGTTGTAGTTCATAGCCACATTTCTGTTATAGTTCTAGCCACATTTCTGTTATAGTTCATAGCCACATTTCTATTGTAGTTCATAGCCACATTTCTGTTATAGTTCTAGCCACATTTCTGTTGTAGTTCATAGCCACATTTCTGTTGTAGTTCATAGCCACATTTCTGTTATAGTTCTAGCCACATTTCTGTTGTAGTTCATAGCCACATTTCTGTTGTAGTTCATAGCCACATTTCTGTTATAGTTCTAGCCACATTTCTGTTGTAGTTCATAGCCACATTTCTGTTATAGTTCTAGCCACATTTCTGTTATAGTTCATAGCCACATTTCTGTTATAGTTCATAGCCACATTTCTGTTATAGTTCATAGCCACATTTCTGTTGTAGTTCACAGCCACATTTCTGTTGAAGTTCATAGCCACATTTCTGTTATAGTTCATAGCCACATTTCTGTTGTAGTTCATAGCCACATTTCTGTTATAGTTCATAGCCACATTTCTGTTGTAGTTCATATCCACATTTCTGTTATAGTTCATAGCCACATTTCTGGTCTAGTTCATAGCCACATTTCTGGTCTAGCCGCTTTGTTATAATCATTCCTTTGGATTTTATCACATAGACCCAGTCCACAACAAGGAAAATGATTCATAACTTTATATATATATATATACTAGCTGCCCGGCCCGGCTTCGGCCAGGCTCTGGCGGGGATCTATCTATCTATCTATGTATCTATCTATGTATCTATCTATCTATCCATCTGTCTGTCTGTCTGTCTGTCTGTCTGCTTGTCTGTCTGTCTGTCTGTCTGTCTGACCCGTTCCGGCTTCGCCCAGCTCCTGGTGGGGAGCATCTCATTTAATTCATATAAGTAGTCATGTAAGCTCCCGTTCCAGACTGTCTATCTGTCTGTTTGTCTGTCTGTCTATCTGTCTGTCTGACCCGGCTTCGCCCAGACCCTGATGGAGAGCATCTCATTTAATTCATATAAGTAGTCATATAAGCTCCCGTTCCCAATCTATCTATCTATCTATCTATCTATCTATCTATCTATCTATCTATCTATCTATCTATCTATCTATCTATCTGCCTGCCTGCCTGCCTGCCTGTCTGTCTGCCTGTCTGACCCGGCCCGGCTTCGCCCAGCTCCTGGTGGGGAGCATCTCATTTAATTCATATAAGTAGTCATATAAGCTCCCGTTCCCGACTATCTATCTGTCTGTCTGTTTGTCTGTCTATCTGTCTATCTGACCCGGCCCGGCTTCGCCCAGACCCTGATGGGGAGCATCTCATTTAATTCATATAAGTAGTCATATAAGCTCCCGTTCCCGACTATCTGTCTGTCTGTCTGTCTTTCCGACCCGGCCCGACTTCGCCCAGGCCCTGGTGGGGAGCATCTCATTTAATTCATATAAGTAGTCATATAAGCTCCCGTTCCCGATCTATCTATCTATCTATCTATCTATCTATCTATCTATCTATCTATCTACCTACCTACCTACCTACCTATCTATCTATCTATCTATCTATCTATCTATGTTCGGCCCGAACATAACAACAAAATATAGATAGAATAGAAGAATAGATAGAAAATATGATTGGAAGAGATCTATCTAAAGTAAACTTGGCTCCCGTTCCCAACTATCTGTCTGTCTATCTGTCTGTCTGACCTGGCCCGGCTGCACCCAGTCCCTGGTGGGGAGCATCTCATTTAATTCATATAGATATCTATAGCCAGGGGACTTAACTTAAGATATAACAATGCTACTAAAAGTTATATCCCTTTTTTAAAATATTTTTTTATATTTTCTTATGTTCAGTCATGTAATTACAAAATTAAATTTTAGGAAGGTAATAGCTGATAGCTGATAGATAAAACTATCACAGTTCGTTGCACAGGAATGAAAGGAAAATGTGTAGAAAATTTCATCTCAATCGGATTGGACCGTTCGCGAACGCATAAAGGACGGACATACATACATACATACATACACACAACGAGTTATATATATATATATATATATATATATATATATATATATATATATATATATATATATATATATATATATATATATATATATTGTTTTTTATGTAGTTGTATTTGTGTGTGTTTGCTGTTTGTGTGCTGATGCATGCTATGGCCGCAATGTCCATTTTATTATTTTTGATTATGTTCTAGTAGTTTTTACCGCCTGCTTCTCTTTTATTTGGTGATTCATTCATTGTATTTAAAATATTTTGGGCCAATCAAAAGAAACATACTAACATTCTACAAAATCTGAACATTGAAGAAACCACTTAAATACAGTATCATGTCTCAGAGGCTGGTCATATTCATCATCACAGAGGCATGGAGAGAACAGTGAAGGAAGGCCTGGTTCCTGGAAGAAGTGGCAGGGAGCGACCAGCATGAAGATGGACACAGGACATAGCAGACAGCTTGGGCAAGAGGGTAGATGAGGCAGGGGAACTGGAATGGGATTGAGAGGCTTTTTGGCAGGCAGTGATGAGAGCTACATTCTGGAATGGTCTGCTACATCATGATGATGATGGGTTGACCCTAGAGCTGTACTGGGTGGGGGACAAGAATCAATTCCAGTGTGAGCACCAAGCCACTTACATAGGTATAAATGGAAAGATTATTAGCAAAGTGATGTCAGGTCTTAGTTAGATATAACTAAGCTACCGTATGAATATAGACGGTACTACCTGCTTCTGTTAGCGTCGAATGTTGGGCGGCGCTTACCAAACCCGACACCCCACATTGTGCCAACGGCTTCGGGCAGAGGAGCACAATTGGGAGGGTACAAGCCTTATCCTAGTGCGAGGAAATGCAACCTAAAGACTAAATGTCATGGCAGGGCAGACCAGGCCCTAAGCCTTGGTTGGCAACTGGTCTAGGATTGAAGCTCCGACAGGCGGACAGTTAGAGCATTGCTTTGCTGATCCAGCAGCTTCTGCAGCTTGTCTTGTTCCAGACGTATTGGTTTACCTTTCCTCTGGAGTAAACTAGACAGGCCGAGAGAGGGATCATGCTGCATGGGCAACACATGGTCTCTAAACTCAGCCCAGGCTTTGTGTTATGGAGAGGTATAACTCCATTTTACAAACTATCGTCTGTCAAGACGGCAAGGTGCCAGTCAGTCATATTAGTCAATTGAGTAGCCGAACATATACTAGTGTGGGTGGACAAGAGAGTTAATCGTTCTTCAGGAATCCCTGTGCAGTCTACACATCATGAAATGTCAAATTCATCCATCACGGAACATTTGCTTATTAGCAGCTGTAACAAGCAAGATGCATTTCACTTACTGTATTTGATAAACAATAATCGATTGCTCATATATACGGAAGCATTATCTATTAGGCGATTCCAGCCGTTGCTATGCAAACAGGACTTCCTGGTAAGTGTTAGACTTTCATGAGGCTAACATTCTCGACCTTTCAAACAATATTGATGTATTGATCACATATGAAGACTGGTTTGGTCATGTAGCGTTGAATGTATAAGGCAGTGCTCGTGTTAGCATGAAATATTCCTGCAACCAAGATAACATGTTGGGGGAGCTGTGGCTGAGAGGTGAGGGTGTCCGCCCCAGGCTCTGAAGGTACCCAGCTCATTCCAACATAGAGCTAGGAGTTTCTCCAGGAAGCACTGCTATCTCATGATGTCACATGCCCCCTGATCTCTTGGTTAGTGAGATTAGATACCTGGCCTTCTTGGGTGACTGTTGGAACACAGGAGGTTCCCATGTGTAAGTTCTGTCATGTTAAAAATCTCACAGCAGTTAGAAATTGCAAAAAGTAGGCTCTAAGGCCACTGTCCTGGCAAAATTGTTAGTGAACACAAAGCTGCTACATGGGTAGAATATCTTCAATCTCCAGCATCCTTAAATAGGCTATGTCATCTGTTTCCTTGGATGGAATCTGTCTAGAGGCAAGCAAACCTGACTCACATACATACTGAAGTCAGACGCACTGACCTCTGAGATGCATTACTTGGTGTAACACACTCCTATCAAAAGAGGAATGAAAAAGAAGAAAAAGTAAAATATGGATAAAATTAGGGTTTGGTAACTAATATATGCGTAGATGCCTTGAGTGTGGGTGAGTTATTGTCCACATGTGCACACACTACCTCCTTGCAGGGCATCAATCTCAGTGGTGGACAGAAGCAGAGGGTGAGTTTAGCTAGAGCTGTTTACAGCAATGCCGACATCTACATCTTTGATGATCCCCTGTCTGCTGTGGACACTCCACGTTGGTAAACACATCTTTAACAACGTTATTGGACATAAAGGAGTTTTAAAGGGAAAGGTGAGTACAGAGAGATTTCTTTGTTTACACTGACATACAGGCATTCTATGTAATACAAGTTGATAGTAAATCTGATTTTAAGGCCGAAAAACATCAGGTTTCTTGTACCATCTGTGCACGATTTAAAAACTTTTGGCAGTTGTAAACAGTAGGTCTTACAGCCAATGCCATGGCAATTTTTTATGTGCATCCTGTGTGCTGATGCCAAGATAGTGGGTCAAACCCCTAGACCGGTCAGTTGGGCTGAAATGTTGACTTCTTGTCCTTTACTTGGGGGATGTAAATTACAAGTGCCTCTGAATTCAGAGTGGGATCACCTGATGGTCGAGGGACGGTACCCTGGTAATAGGGTAAGCTAATCCACATGCAAAAATCAGTCCAGTGCACTAGAAGTAGTAACATTAGTATCAACTACGCTTGAGTTCAAAGCATTGTCTGGGTAGGGAAGCCTGGGTGGAGGAACTAACCACCCTGTCAAATGAAACTATGGTCGAGAATATGTCACAGCCCAATAACAGTATCTACCATGGTACTAGCTTGATCATAGGCTCATCTTCTTCTTATGCCCTCTATCTCCCATTGGAACAGTCATGAACCAAATGTGCGTGACTAAAACTCACACCCGTAATACGGTCGAAAGGGACAGTTTTGCCTTGTGCAAGAAGCACAATTTCGACCAGGTCCAGGAGAAGGGAGATCTTTCTTGGACTAGACAATTAGAGGTCAACCGTGGTCCAGGTTGGATGGGTCGAGAGTCAGTGTAGGCAATGGCGATATTCACCTTGCCGCCAGACGTATTTTAGTTGAAATTATTATTAAAGTAATAGAGAATTATGATTAATAGCTATGATTGTAATCTGTGCTTATGAAAGTGTCATCTGAATAGAAGATGTGAACTAGCACAGCATTCTGTCAAGTTATTCTAATTAATGTTCTACTCTGTGACCCTAGTATGATAGCTGAAGGAAGTGAAAGAGAGAGTAAGTTACAAGCAGTTGGTGATCGTGGACGAGCCATTAACTGGTGTTGACTACAGAGTGGTATTGATGTCAGAGTGTTACCCCTGGCAACTCTTAATGAGCCAAGTAAACATAAATATGATCATGGCGAGGATATCTTCTTCTTCTGCGTTCATCCAGTTTTTTTATTTCCGGATGTGATTGCGTTGTGCCTGTTTACAGCAAAGATGCATTCTTGCGCCGTTAGGCCGACACATCCGACTTCTGCGGGCATTTGTTGACCGGGTTAACCATCCCGGGATGGCGAGGATATAATAACACACCAGAATATCGGCCGTGACACGAACATAGGCTGTTCATCTGCACCTCTTCTCTATATCCTCCCTTTACTATTCATGTCTGTCTCTATATCTCTTCTCCGTGTGTTGTAAGTACCACAGACTCAAACTCATTACAAACTGAGGTGTCCATGTCTTTCACAGACTCGAGTCCTTGTGACACACGGAGCCCACTGGCTGCCGATGGTAGACTCCATTGTTGTGCTGGACGACGGAGAAATCAGGGAGGCAGGCAGCTTATGAGGATCTCATGTCACACAACGGACCATTTGCTGAGTTCATCAGGACCTACCTCCTCCAGGATGAAGATGATGTTCTGGGAGAGGCAGATGATGAAAGTGAGTGACATTTGCTACAGATATCTAATCATAGCCCACCCGCTCTGTGGGTGATGCTTGCAATCCCACACAGCTGTGGGCGATTGGGAAGCAGATTGTCTTGCATTGGTTTCCATACGATAGTATGAGTGCCGGTCGTTCAGAAAGCAATGGCAAACTACTGAAGGTAAACTTGCCCAGGAATTACAAACAGCAACAACAACAAATGCTGGAGTTGACTGCTGTGTCCTGTAAAGGATATGCAACTAAATTATATCTAGTCATATTGAACTGGCGCTTCTAGCACAAGGAATAGTATTGCTCCCAACAACAACCACTTGAATCAGGAACTTTAGTGTCGGGACTCTGGTAGTTGCAGATGAGGACAGAGCATTTATGGGAATGTCCCAAGTGCTGTGATATTGATTCTTGAAGCAACTCAACTCAACTGGAACCAGGGACAAAGAATGTCCTTAATGAAACCAATTGTGGAATCTCACTAGAATGTGCTGTGTCCTCTCCACATCAGACTTGCACTAGAGAAGAATTGTGTATCGGCCAATGGTAGAAAATACACAGGGTACACTTTAGATCTTCATTCATGTTACATAACCTAATGTCAGACCTTCGATGGTATGGCATTTGTAAGACATTTTGTTCTATGTAATTATTATCATTTCTGTTTTTGTTTATTTTGGGTTATTCAGACTAAGCCCTTTGTTTTAACTTCTGTTGCAATTATGTCTATCATTTCTTGTAATCATGTTTCATTTTCTGTGACCAAAGCCATGTCATCAGCACAACGCAGGTTGTTTACATTGTGCCCACTAACTGATATTCTTGGCATGTCATGTATGGATCTCATTTTTTAACTGCACAAATTGAACAGATCCGGTGATAATACACAATCCTGTCGAACACCTTGTTTAATATGTTGAAAAGTTCCTAATTGGTTGTCAATTCTTATGGCTGCTCTTTGTTGCCAATACGTGTTTGTTTTTAATTATTATCAGCTCTCTACCATCAGTTGTTTAAACTTTCCAACATTCTAACAGAAATATTAGAATAAAATAAATATTATGTCATAGACAAGTGTTAATTGAATTCTTATAAAGATGCCAAGCTTATCATGTTCACTGTGCTGCATTCTTGAAAACAGTTAAAGCCATCAGGAATCGAATCTGGAACTGACGTGGAGAGTGCCACATCTGACTGCAGCAACCTCCGGAGATGAAGGCCACAGCAAGCCCCGCAAGCTCAGACATCGTAGGTTAGTGGCCGACTGTCATGTCTTGTGTCTTAGTACACTACAGGCCACCTGAGGTGGTTCAGAGAAGAGGTCTTCTAGATTTGAAGATTGCATGGTTCTTCTTAGACATCACTCAGTTCTTTAGTATCATGTGTATAGCGTGGAGGAACACATGCATCATCATAGCCTGGAGAGAGTTCTATGAGGACATGCCAGACACACATAATCAGTCTCCAACTGTTACAATGACAATGTTATGGGGACTCTTTGCTGGTTGTTGAGGATGACTCAAAGCAATTTTCTGCTATGGGTCTGTGATGTAATAGTGCCATTGCATTGTGTAAGCCTGAATTCATGGAGAAAAGGTGGCCAATCTTTTCCTCACTTTCGCAGGCAATGAGCTCAGGCGTTGAAGCTGCGTCTGACCGTGCTCATGACACAATCAATTCAGCTCACTATCATCTTCACTAACATGTCCATTTATTTTAGTATAATTATAATACTGGCTCTTGTCTTTGTCTGACCATGCTCATGACATAATCAATGCAGCTCGCTATCAACTTCACTAACATGTCCACTTATTGTAGTATAAATAACTATAATCTAGCTCTTGTCTTTGTCTGACCATGCTCATGACATAATCAATGCAGCTCGCTATCAACTTCACTAACATGTCCACTTATTGTAGTATAAATAACTATAATCTAGCTCTTGTCTTTGTCTGACCAAGCTCATGACATAATCAATGCAGCTCGCTATCAACTTCACTAACATGTCCACTTATTGTAGTATAAATAACTATAATCTAGCTCTTGTCTTTGTCTGACCATGCTCATGACATAATCAATGCAGCTCGCTATCAACTTCACTAAAATGTCCACTTATTGTGGTATAACTATAATCTAGCTCTTGTCTTTGTCTGACCATGCTCATGACATAATCAATGCAGCTCGCTATCAACTTCACTAAAATGTCCACTTATTGTGGTATAACTATAATCTAGCTCTTGTCTTTGTCTGACCATGCTCATGACATAATCAGTGCAGCTCGCTATCAACTTCACTAACATGTCCACTTATTGTAGTATAAATAACTATAATCTAGCTCTTGTCTTTGTCTGACCATGCTCATGACATAATCAATGCAGCTCGCTATCAACTTCACTAAAATGTCCACTTATTGTGGTATAACTATAATCTAGCTCTTGTCTTTGTCTGACCATGCTCATGACATAATCAATGCAGCTCGCTATCAACTTCACTAAAATGTCCACTTATTGTGGTATAACTATAATCTAGCTCTTGTCTTTGTCTGACCATGCTCATGACATAATCAATGCAGCTCGCTATCAACTTCACTAACATGCCACTTATTGTAGTATAAAATGTTTTTTTGCGTATCCTTTACAGGACTTAGCTGTCAACAGCAGCATCTTTCAGCTGTCTGTTGATCTCTTGGCAAGATTACGCTCAGTAGTTTGCCATTGCTTTCTGAGCGGCCGGCTCTGTTATCCCGCAAGTCACCAGCGGGGGTCGAACCGCTGCCAGCTCTCGCCCGCTTACAAGACTCTGCGTGATAAACGGGATTACGGAGAAAGTGTTGTAACCCCTCGGCCAGAGAGACCGGCTATTTTAGTATAAATAACTATAATTATTGGCTCTTGTCTTTGACTATGCTCATGATATAATCAATGCAGCTTGCTATCAACTTCACTAACATGTCCACTTATTGTGGTATAAATAACTATAATTACTGGCTCTTGTCTGTGTCTGACTGTGCTCATGACATAACCAATGCAGCTCACTATCAACTTCACTAACATGTCCACTTATTGTGGTATAACTATAATACTGGCTCTTGTCTTTGTCTGACCATGCTCATGACATAATCAATGCAGCTCGCTATCAACTTCACTAACATGTCCACTTATTTTAGTATAATTATAATACTGGCTCTTGTCTTTGTCTGACCATGCTCATGACATAATCAATGCAGCTCGCTATCAACTTCACTAACATGTCCACTTATTGTAGTATAAATAACTATAATCTAGCTCTTGTCTTTGTCTGACCATGCTCATGACATAATCAATGCAGCTCGCTATCAACTTCACTAACATGTCCACTTATTGTAGTATAAATAACTATAATTACTGGCTCTTGTAATTGCATTGTTCCTTGTATTGGGTGTTTTCTCTTGACATTCTACAGTCAGTACACAGTCAATATGTTTGAATTGTGCATGTTTTCATTTAATTGACAGAAGTGTCATGTCGGTGTCCTACGAGTCGTCACTGACGGCATCTCTGATGCTGCGCTCCCAGACGGTCGTGTACGACGAGGATGATCCTGGTGAGACCAGCCTGGGCAAGCTAGTGCAGGCCGAGAGGATGGAGAAAGGCAAGGTGCGAAGTGTCAACAACTTCTGGTTCTGATACATAAGTCTAGCATTGGGTGTCCTTGTGGTTAGAAGGCTGCGCATCTTTTGGGTATTGTTTATTGTCCACAACTTGGTTACCCCATGAAGAACTGCCCCTGTGATGTCTACTATTGGCATTGTTCACAGTTTGGTTAAATCTTGAGGAACTGTCCCTGTGGTGGGATGGAATCTGACATGTCTACTGTTGTCATTGTTCCCAGTTTGGTTAAATCTTGAGGAACTGTCCCTGTGGTGGGATGGAATCTGACATGTCTACTGTTGTCATTGTTCACAGTTTGGTTAAATCTTGAGGAACTGTCCCTGTGGTGGGATGGAATCTGACATGTCTACTGTTGTCATTGTTCACAGTTTGGTTAAATCTTGAGGAACTGTCCCTGTGGTGGGATGGAATCTGACATGTCTACTGTTGTCATTGTTCACAGTTTGGTTAAATCTTGAGGAACTGTCCCTGTGGTGGGATGGAATCTGACATGTCTACTGTTGTCATTGTTCACAGTTTGGTTAAATCTTGAGCAACTGTCCCTGTGGTGGGATGGAATCTGACATGTCTACTGTTGTCATTGTTCACAGTTTGGTTAAATCTTGAGGAACTGTCCCTGTGGTGGGATGGAATCTGACATGTCTACTGTTGTCATTGTTCACAGTTTGGTTAAATCTTGAGGAACTGTCCCTGTGGTGGGATGGAATCTGACATGTCTACTGTTGTCATTGTTCACAGTTTGGTTAAATCTTGAGGAACTGTCCCTGTGGTGGGATGGAATCTGACATGTCTACTGTTGTCATTGTTCACAGTTTGGTTAAATCTTGAGGAACTGTCCCTGTGGTGGGATGGAATCTGACATGTCTACTGTTGTCATTGTTCACAGTTTGGTTAAATCTTGAGGAACTGTCCCTGTGGTGGGATGGAATCTGACATGTCTACTATTGTCATTGTTCATAGTTTGGTTAAATCTTGAGGAACTGTCCCTGTGGTGGGATGGAATCTGACATGTCTACTGTTGTCATTGTTCACAGTTTGGTTAAATCTTGAGGTACTGAGTAGGGTAGGGTATGGTAGAGCAGAGCAGAGTGGAGTAGAGTAGTAGTAGTCTGTCAATGAACAAATGAAATGTTATTGTACTTGTCTCCCCTGCAGAGAGAGTCAGTCAATGAACAAATGACATACTGTATTTGTTGTCTGCCCTTCAGGGAGAGTCAGTCAGTGAAAAAATGAAATGTTATTGCACTCACTTGTTGTCTCCCCTGCATGGAGAGTTGGTCAGTGAACAAATAACATATTGTACTTGTTGTCTCCCCTGCAGGGAGAGTCAGTCAGTGAACAAGTGAAATGTTATTTTACTTGTCTCCCCTGCAGGGCGAGTTGGTCACTGAACAAATAACATATTGTACTTGTTGTCTCCCCTGCAGGGAGAGTCAGTCAATGAACAAATGACATATTGTACTTGTTGTCTCCCCTGCAGGGAGAGTCAGTCAGTGAACAAGTGAAATGTTATTTTACTTGTCTCCCCTGCAGGGCGAGTTGGTCAGTGAACAAATAACATATTGTACTTGTTGTCTCCCCTGCAGGGAGAGTCAGTCAATGAACAGATATGTACTTGTTGTCTCCCCTGCAGGGAGAGTCAGTCAGTGAACTAGTGAAATGTTATTTTACTTGTCTCCCCTGCAGAGCGAGTTGGTCAGTGAACAAATAACATATTGTACTTGTCTCCCCTGCAGTGAAAGTCCGTGAACAAATGACATATTATTGTACTTGTCTCCCCTGCAGGGAGAGTCAGTCAATGAACAAATGACATATTGTACTTGCCTCCCCTTCAGGGATAGTCAGTCAATGAACAAATGACATATTATTATACTTGTCTCCCCTTGTCAAAGATCCCCACAGGAGCTTAAAGAGTTAAGACAGAGCTATACAGAGAACACCAGACAGGAGAGACACAGGCACTATATTTAGCTTGATGACAGGACACACTCGTGTCAACTAATAGGTTATTGAGTACTGATGAGCGAGGGTTTCCCCAGAGTATAGGGAACTCGCTTCTCAACAAGTAACTGGAGAATACCAGTTACTTGAGTTAACCAACCAAGCGTGCTGGGACTCTACGCACGCAAACTCGCCAGCGCACGCAGGACTGAATGTCCGTGGTTCAACACACAACTACCAGCGTGCGGCAGACTGGGACAAGGGACTGATAGAGAGCAGACGTGTTCGCTAGGAACCTTATATAGTTTATCAGCAATAGTGTTAGCTAGGCTTTAGATTCCAATTAGTTAATAGTATCATTGTGTTCACCTCTTACATGCATCTGTGAAACATACCATGTTGTTAATTATCCATGATGTATTCCGCTCGCAGAGCTTGTGTGTAAATAGCTCTAAATAAAAATGTATCCTTTTGTAAACCACACGAGTTATTGATTCGTGTCGTGCAAAAGTAGGGAGTCCTGAAATTACCTGTCGCAAGTAGGTTGTTGACAGCCCTTCAGTGAGAGTCAGCCAATAAATAAATTACATATTGTCCTTGTCTCCCCTTCAGGGAGAGTCAGGCAATAAACAAATGACATATTATTGTACTTGTCTCCCCTGTAGAGAGAGTCAATCTGTGAACATATGAAATATTATTGTACTTGTCTCCCCTGCAGGTGAAGCTTGGTGTATTTTGGTCATACTGCAAGGCCACAGGCACCTGTGCTATTTCATTCTCATTTCTGCTGTTTGCTCTGTACCAAGCGGCCAATGCCTGGTCAAACTTCTGGCTGACAGACTGGACCCAGGACCCCTACCTGACCAACACCAGCAACATCCACACTCAGCAGTACAAGGGCAAGACGGACTTCTACTTAACTGGCTTTGGTCTATTTGGAGTTGCTCAGAGTAAGTGTATTCATGTGGGTACATATGTTATATGTGTAGTTATATAATAATGAGAGAGATCAAAGATAAACCAGGAATATGAGCCGAAGGTTAGAATATAAACATTAGACCAGCAATATGATTTAGAGGTTATAATATAAACAAAAGAACATGAATATGAATTGGAGGTAACAGTATAAACAATCTTCTTCTTCTTCTTCTTCAGCATTCCGAGCCATTGAGGTTCTTTGCTGCAGACACAATTCGTCTCTCTGGTTGACCTTCTCTTGCCAGTCGTTGATTTCAAGTGCTAGTAGATCTGTATATATATTATCTCTCCACCGTCTTCTTGGTCTACCTCGGGGACTATGGTCATTTATTTCCTGAGTGTAAGCGAGGTTTGTTTCCTTATTGTCTTCCATTCTTTCTATATGCCCCAGCCATTGTAGTCTATTAGCCTTCATGATACCAGTGATTAGCGGGGACTTAAACAGATCATAAATGTCTTTGTTACTTCTTCTTTTCCACTCTCCACTTTGTGTATCCCTAATGGGTCCAAAGATGCGTCTTAAATAGCTGAGAAAAACTGGGAATATAAAAGAGATCTCCATAACATTTTTGTGGATTTTAAAAAGGTTTATGATAGTGTCCATAGGAATAGTCTATGGAATAGTTAGTTAGTTAGTTAGTTAGTCGACAGATCATCCTCATTGCACATCGAACCATTCAGTCCATAAGTGCTCGGATCCCCTCCTCAGCAAATCCCGCAACGTGTAGCAGTTCTGTGTTGGTTTATCAATCTTCTTTGGTTTCCTGCGTAGTGTTCTTGTTTGGCCACCCCTCTTTTAATTTGCTGCTCTCGCAGTCTGGCCATTGTTGTAGATTCACAGTCATCACTTGGTTCTCGCAAAAGTCTTACTTCTCGTAGAGCATTCAGAATGTCGGCCTGGTCCATGGCGCGTCCGCCCTCCACAGTAGCCTCACCTGCGAGCTTGTCAGCCCGCTCATTTCCTTGTACTCCCGCATGCCCTGGCACGAAGATGAAACTAATCTTTGCCAGTCGAGACCGCTCCAGAGGCAGCAACCATTCTCTTCGGATTGACCCCTCCTCTATCCTCTTGATCATGTTCATTGAGTCGCTAAGAAACAAGCCCTAGTGAATGTCTGTGTCTCGAGCCATGTTATTGCTTTATTTACTGCCATGACTTCCATGGTCAGGCTACTTGTGGTTTCAGTGAAAGCACCAGAGTCCTCCTTCACAATTCTCCCTCCGGCTCGAGCTGTAAAGGCCCATGAGCTTCTCACATGTCGGACGACCGACCCATCTGTGTAGATGACCGCGTCACCGTCTAGCGAATTCTCGAAAATCAACGCTTGTACTTCAGCCTCAACAGCAGCCGGATTTTCTTGTCTGCATTTTCTATCTAGTTGGATGCAAACTGAAAAGGATGTGCAGAAGTCTGTTGGCACTTGCACCCACTCCTCGCCAGGTTCTAAGTCCTCAAGTGAACACACCTGTTGAAGAATGTCTTCGGCTTGACCCATCCACGACCGTCCTCTTTTTAACCTGCTGCCCTTCACCTTCCTAATTTCACTTTGCAGTGGATGTTGTGTGTTTGCGTTAATTCTGAGGTAGGCGCGTGCCCTGCAACCTTGTATTCTCTCTTCAATGGTTGGAAAATCAAGAAGGTAGCGCAACGCCCTGCATGCTGTATCTCTTGTACATCCAAGAATAATACGCATAGCTTCATTCTGTATCCTTTCCATCCTTTCTATCTGCTTACGGCTGAGAGTCAGGATTGCCATTGCATACTCCAAAACAGACATGACCAGCCCCTCGTACAGAAGACATACATGGCGCTGCTCACAGTTTGCTGCCGCCATCACCCGCATCGCTGCCAAACCCCGCTTGGCCTTTGTTATCACCTGGTCTATGTGCACATTGTAAGCAAGGCTTCGATCAAACCGTATCCCCAGGTAATTCATTGCCTGCGTTCTTTCCACCGTCTCTGAACACAGCATTACAGTTGGTGTTGGAGTGTTGACAATATGATTATTCAACGAGAACCAAGTCACTGTTGCCTTTGTTAGGTTGACCATTGCCCCAGCTTCATCACACCAAGTACTTATGCAATTGAGTTCGGTTTGTAGTTCCACAGCAACCTCCTCTCTATCCTTACCCTGACGATACACTAAAACATCATCGGCATATGACAATGTCCTGCCAGGTCCAGTGATCTGCTCACTGGTGATTCTCACTGTGTAGGCGTTGAACAGTACCGGAGATAATGGTGATCCCTGTGGTAGGCCAGGATATATTGTTGTTGGTTCCGAAGTCCAACTGCCACATCTAAAAACTACTTTCCATTGGAAGAGGGCTGCAGCGATCCAACTAAGGAGGAATGGATTACGTTTAGTTCGAGAAGCTGAAACATTAAAAAATCCAGTGGTACTCTGTTGTATGCGTCCTCAAGATCAATCGCTGCAGCAATGGTTTCAGTGCCTGAGTGGAAACCTTCATAGACATCCTGGGCAAAGACTGCTGCATTGGTCCAGGTTTCTCTTTTTGGACGGTATCCACCCAGGGTAGGTGGGAAAACACCTTGCCTCTCTAGTTGGCTTGATATTTTCCTGGCAATTACCTTCTCCAGCAACTTGCCTTTCAAGATGGCGACGGACGGTCGTGTTGTTTTGTGTTCGTTAACTTTTTCGCGTAGGGGATGGATTTATTCATCTCTTGCGTGTAATTGGTGTGCCAGGATGAGTCTATGGAATGCTATGCAGGAATTTGGAATACCAAGGAAGTTAATCAACATGACCAGACTATGCATGGAAGATACTTATAATATAGTAACATATAGAGGCAGGAAATCAGACCCTTTCCAAATATCTGGCTTGTAACAAGGTGATGCACTATCGCCACTACTCTCCAATCTGGCTCTAGAGAAAGTTGTAAGGAGGGTAAAGGAGGAATGTGATATTGGAGGAACATCCAAGCTGCTTGGTTATGCAGATGATATAGATATTATAGGGGAAAATGAACAAACGACATTGGAAATATTGACTCACTTAAAGGAAAAAGCCCAACAGATGGGGCTGGTTATCAACCAAGATAAGACAGAATATATGGTAATTTCAAGAGAAGGAATGGCTAAAAACTCTGGCCACATACAAATAGATAATATGACCATTAAAAGAACGGAAACATACAAATACCTGGGTACAATCTTCAACTGCTCCAACATCATATGGGAAGAAATACAAACTAGAATCAATTCTGGAAATAAGATATACTATGCACTACAACATCTACTAAAATCAAATACGCTATCTCGTAACACCAAAATCACAATATACAAAACACTGATCAGACCAGTTGTGCTGTATGGCTCTGAAACCTGGAGTACAACGAAAGGCGACAAAGTCTTGTTACAAACCTTTGAGAGAATATAAACAATAGACCAGGAATATGAGTTGGTGGTTACAATATAAACAATAGACCAGGAATAGGAGTTGGAAGTTACAATATAAACAACAGACCAGGAATATGAGTTGGTGGTTACAATATAAACAATAAACCAGGAATATGAGTTGGAGGTTACAATATAAACAACAGACCAGGAATATGAGTTGGTGGTTACAATATAAACAATAGACCAGGAATATGAGTTGAAGGTTACAATATAAACAACAAACCAGGAATATGAGTTGGTGGTTACAATATAAACAATAGACCAGGAATATGAGTTGGAGGTTACAATATAAACAATAGACCAGGAATATGAGTTGGAGGTTACAATATAAACAATAGACCAGGAATATGAGTTGGAGGTTACAATATAAACAATAGACCAGGAATATGAGTTGGAGGTTACAATATAAACAATAGACCAGGAATGTGAGTTGGTTGGAGGTTACAATATAAACAATAGACCAGGAATGAGTTGGAGGTTACAATATAAACAATAGACCAGGAATATGAGTTGGAGGTTACAATATAAACAATAGACCAGGAATATGAGTTGGTGGTTACAATATAAACAGTAGACCAGGAATATGAGTTGGAAGTAACAATATAAACAATAGACCAGGAATATGAGTTGGTTGGAGGTTACAATATAAACAATAGACCAGGAATACGCGTTAGAGGTTACAATAAAAACAATAGACCAGGAATATGAGTTGGAGGTAACAATATAAACAATAGACCAGGAATATGAGTTGGTTGGAGGTTACAATATAAACAATAGACCAGGAATACGCGTTAGAGGTTACAATAAAAACAATAGACCAGGAATATGAGTTGGAGGTAACAATATAAACAATAGACCAGGAATATGAGTTGGTTGGAGGTTACAATATAAACAATAGACCAGGAATATGAGTTGGAGGTTATAATATAAACAATAGACCAGGAATATGAGTTGGAATATAGGAGTTCGCTTTTTTTTTGCGTGGGTAGGTCATCGCATTCGCACTGCGAGCGCTAACAAGTCAAGTCGCATTATTCTGTCAAGAAGCCTGATACGCGGGAAAATGTCACGTGGAAAGTCCAACAACAAGAAACATGCTGCGGCCAAGATGTGCAGCGTGGGAGCCGACAACAAGAAGAACAATGTGGAGAGCCTACCTGCTAGCCGCATCAAGGAGCCTGATACTACAGCTATTACTGAAGCTACTGCGAGGGAGAAGATTGACAGCCCAACACAGTCAAGAACCAAGTCAGCAGAGAAGAAGGAGGAGAAAGACACCAGAGTCGGAAACACCGACTCAACAACAGCCCGATGGGTCGTCAAGCGGATTCCAGTGGAGCTGACAGACGAAGAAATCCTGAAGCAGCTATGGGAAGAGAATCTCCACATCCGATTCTTGAAGGTGGAGCGGCTCCTCACCTACTCCAAGATACCTACAACCTTGGCAGTGGTGACATCGGAGGGCAGCGAAATGCCGATCACAGTATCAATCAACAAGAGAATGCAGCAACCAGAGAGATTCATCCCAAGAATCACGCAATGTTCCAGATGTCAGAGAGCCGGACACAGCAGAGCTACATGTTGCAGTGGGACGGAAATATGCCGATACTGCGCCGATCGCCACACCTTCAAGGAGTGTCCACTGGTCAAGCTGGACACGGACTTCAGAGCCCCTAACAACAAAAGAAAGTGCGCCAACTGCCAGGGCAAGCATGGAGCAAGATACTTGGGCTTTCCATACCTGCAGAGATACAGAGACGTCTTCAAGATCGCCATCATCACAAAGACTCCATTCAAGGAAGCAATGCAGAGGGGCGAGACAGCCACGGGTATAGCACAAGCCGAAAGAGATCAACTTCACAAACAGATAGACGAGTTGAAGAGACAAGTCAAGGCACTGCTAACGCCGACCCCGAATAACGACAACGAAAAACTACTGGCGGAAATGGAGATACAGCAAAACATCAAGCAAGAAGTAGAACATATGGCACTGATTAAGAAGGAGAATGAAGAGATCCTACAAACCATTAAATCAGAGCGAGAACTACAGAAAGCTGAAATGGAAATAATCCGAAACAAAACCACAGAAGCCGAACAAGAAACTACAGAGAAATCGCAGGATGAAAACCAAGAAACCAAGCCGGAATCACAAGCGAAAGTCAGCAGCCCAAACACGACGCCCGAATCACTCAAAGGGAAGCCAATATCCCACCAGACATCAGAAGAAAATCGAGATGAGCACCCTGACATCGGCATAGAGGACGTCCCGAAGCCAGAAGTAGAAATAATGTCTCCCGAGAGAAAGAGGCACTTCGAACTCACGTGCGAGGAATACAGAAAGCGCATGGAATAAAAAAAAAAGTACAAGAAACTCAACGGTGAACCAGTGCCCTGCTTCAAAGACACAATAATTCTTCCAGAAATAAAACGCGCAGAAGAATACGCATGGCAATACTACATTGAAGACGGAGAAATCATCCCATGGCTGAGCTCGGAGGAAGCGAGCAAAAGACAGCAAGAACTCAAACGTGGGAAGCGGACTGAAAGAAAGCGCAAGGAGGCATCTCACATCGAAAGGCTTCTACAGTTACTTCACAATTGAGAAGACAAAAAAAACCAAATAAAAAGTCCTTTTACGGACTGCAACCAGTCAAGCTAGGAGCCTGCGCCATCAAAGAAAACAGCAAGAGGAAACATGCACAAAGGACAGCCGCCGACCGATCCCCCAGCTGGAGTGAGATCACGAAAAGTCCTTATAAGGACTGCAGTCAGCAAGCCAGACGAGCCAGGAGCGTACACCAACAAAGAAAACCACAAGCACATACGAGCACAAAGGATAGCCGCCGACCGATCCCACCGCTGACGTCACAGACACAAACCAACATAACCAGTCTGAGATAGGACTCACAAGACAAGAATTAGGGTGAATGAACCCACATAAACCACGGACCTCAACAATAACCGACGCTGATGAAGCAGGTTAGATGAGGCCGAATTTGTAATTTTTGTTTTTGAAAATTGGAATTGGAATTGGAAATATGAGTTGGTGGTTACAATATAAACAATAGACCAGGAATATGAGTTGGAGGTAACAATATAAACAATAGACCAGGAATATGAGTTGGAAGTAACAATATAAACAACAGACCAGGAATATGAGTTGGTTGGAGGTTACAATATAAACAATAGACCAGGAATATGAGTTGGAGGTTACAATATAAACAATAGACCAGGAATATGAGTTGAAGTTTACAATATAAACAATAGATCAGGAAGGAGGTTATTATATAAACAATCATCATCCAGTGCCTCATCTGCTGGCATGGGCGATCATGCCTCTCTACAATTTGCGATCTCTGACGGTCTGGATCAGTTCGTGTGTTGACTCCCTTCCGTGCCATGACACAAGACTGTCAAGAATCTTCTCACGCTGTCTTCTTCTGTCTATATTTCTGCCAATCTTTCCGGTTGTCACAACATGTTCCATTTAAATTACAAGTACCTCTGAAGTCAGAGTGGGTTCACCTGATGGCGAGGGATACTGTTAATAGGGATAGCTAATCCACGTGCAAAATTCAGTCCAGCACAACTAGAAGTAATGTGTACGGACTACACTTGAGTTCAAAGTGAGCAAGCACAAAAAATAAACAATAAACCAGGAATATGATTTGGAGGTTATAATATAAACAATACGATTTACGGTCCCCAACATGGAGGATAGGCGGTTGAGCTGTAATAGGGAGCTGCAGCAATGACCGGCAGAGGTCTTTGAAAAAACTGTACCCGTGGTCTGAATGACAGTCTTGGGAACAAACCTATGACCTTCAGAGCACGAGGTAGTCGGTTTAACGACTTTGACATGGAGATCCCCTACTTTCTGAAACGATAACAAGCAATAAACATCCCTAATTATAACTCACTACTGTTGTGAAACAATGAGCAATAAACATCCCAGTTATACCTCACTACAACTGAAACTATAACAAGCAAGAAACATCCAGTTATAACTCTCTACAGCTGAAATGATAACAAGCAAGAAACATCCAGTTATACCTCACTACAACTGAAATAACAAGCAAGAAACATGCCAGTTATAACTCGCTACAACTGAAACTGTAAAAAGCAATAAACATTCCAGTTATACCTCACTACAACTGAAACTATAACAAGCAATAAACATGCCAGTTATAACTCGCTACAACTGAAACTGTAAAAAGCAATAAACATTCCAGTTATACCTCACTACAACTGAAACTATAACAAGCAATAAACATCCCAGTTATAACTCGCTGCAGTTGAAACAACAACAAGCAATAAACATCCCAGTTATATCTCCCTACAGCTGAAACAATAACAAGCAATAAACATCCCAGTTATACCTTGCTACAACTGAACCTATAACAAGCAATAAACATCCCAGTTATAACTCACTACAGCTGAAATGATACCAAGCAATAAACATCCAATCATAACTCTCTACAGTTGAAACATACTTGACTTGATCACATGAAACAAGAAATGCACATGAAATAGCTGATGTTATTTAATATTTCAGTTTTATTCTTGACTGCTCACAATATAATCTATTGGGTCCGGATGGTAATTGCTGCCAAACGACTTCATTTCCGCATGCTGTGCTCTCTGTTCCGCTCCCCGATGTCATTTTTTGATACCACCCCACTTGGAAGAATCATGAACAGATTCTCCAGGGATATTGAGGTAAGACTTCAGGTGCTTAGGAATTACAATATCATCAAATGGCAAATCAGAAGACAAGGTCAAGAATAGATGTAATAAGGCAAACCAACTTATTGGATAAATGGCATCAATACTAAAAAATAAATGCATACCAGTAGATACTAAAAAAGCCCTCTACAACACAATCTCCCTACCACCTCAATGCTACCAATACCAAACCTGGACATTGATGGAAAAAGAGAAAAGAAAAATTACAACAACAGAAATGAGATTCTTTAGAATACTCAGTGTATCAAGAAGAGAGAAAATCAGAAATGAAGATGTCAGGACTAAAGTGGGAGATATAGCAGTGCTAGATTTCATTAGAAAACAGCAAGGCTACCAACTAACAGTATACTACACCGAACAATGATGTACAGACCAATTGGAAGCAGAAGAAGAGACTGCTTATGTAAACGATGGACAGAGGGAATAACAGAGTCTATATAAAGCCCATAAACGGGCACTCTCCCTCTGTTTATGTTTCACCTCGGCACTGTAAGGTACAAGGGAAACAAGATGAGATTGTGGTAAGTTCATGTTCTTGCATTCATTCTGTGGCAGAAGCTAGGATCTGCATTGTGGTTTGTTTGTGTGTGAAATACATAGAAAATTATATGGCCTGCAAGAACAATGAACATTTACAGACAAGAGGATTATCATCAATGCAGCAGGTTTGATCCCATACGGTTTGGTATCTTTCCGGAAAGCAGCCTGCCAAAAGTCTCACACAAAACACAAATTCCATAGCTCCAGTGACGACCCCCAGGAGTCTCCACTTGCATTCGTTACCTGAATGACAGAGCCTGGAAATGAACCTTCGACCTTTGGAGTGAGAGGCAAATACCCACAAATACCCCTTATTTTATGAACAAGACGAGATAACAACAGTTCATTGAGGGTAAATCAGTGAAAGTATGTTGCAGACTGATGTGATTATCAGTGTAGGATGAATCAGTATGTCACAAGAAGAGACAGCCCTGGGTAGAGGCTTGCTAACGTAAGTTACAATACTGGTGATATGACATCTCACACCTGTGGTGGTGCAGTGCCCAGAATACTTGCCTGCCGCCCCAGTTCTCATGTGTTTGAATCCCTATCAAGGTGTGTTCTTAAAAATTGAACTGGGATCCCAGGTTGAGCCAGCCTTAAATGGGTACCTGGAATTGTTCTGGAAAATAAAGGTGACCATTGTTCTCTTGTCCACATTGCCCATAGCATTGGTTGGTCTATACAAATATGGGGCAAGCAACATATATCCAGTACTCCTCACGGCATTTTAACAGATTTGTGCCAAACAGACCAAACAAAAATGGCTGATGGAAATATGGGAAGTAGGGGTGTGTCATAGTTATGACTTAATAGTTGTTAATATGGTAGCAGACATGTTGTACTATTACGCAGTGACAACATTTTGGTAATATGTAAGCCCATGGCAGATATGGAAAATCACTTAAGAGGATTAATCATCCCATGGCACTTAATCACTTAAAGGGACCTCTCCCTTACATTTTCATAATCATTAAATGCCGGGCCAATAAGTGGGCCATCGTGGTTTGCCAGCTCACATGATCACCATTCTTGGATTACTCTGTGGTCTTGTGCCAGCATGTGCCAGATGGAGATGGTGATTAGACATAAAAATGAACAATCTGGGCCAGGCATGCAATGAACTTTGAGACAACAAATAAAACGATTTGGTATAAGATGGCTGATGACCTGTCATCTAATCAGAGCTTAAAGCTGAAAGAAGATGAAATGTAAATAGTTTATGGTTACGGACCACTGCCATCAGATATGGATAGTTAGTTAGTTATCAGTTGGGGTATCTTCGTTGCACTCCGGACATGTCCATAGGTGCTCAGATCCTCCCCCCAGCGTATGCATCAGCGTCCGGTGGCTAATAGTGCCAGTTCTGTGTTGGTTGACGAGGCGCTTTGTTTTCCCGATGTACCTCTCGCGTCTGGCTGTGCCGATTCTTACTCCCAGGTCTTTCATCCTGGAAAGCGATGTGGAATCACTGGCGTCAAAATCCTCTGTTCTCGCCATATCTTTAAGGGCGTTAATAACATCGGCACGATCCATGGGCTGGCCATCTACAGGGGGTGCAGAGCCAGCCAATTTATCAGCTCGTTCATTTCCCTCGACTCCCGCATGTCCCGGGACGAAGATGAAGGTGACTTTGCGGACAACAGACTTCCACAGCGACTCAGTCCACTGTCTACGTACAGATCCAGCTTCGACCTTCTGAATCATGCTCATTGAATCACTTAGTACACACACGTTGGTATAATGCTGTGATTCCAGCCATATGAAAGCCTGTGTAACTGCCATCACCTCCATCGTCATGCTGCTCGTGGTCATAGAGTGGGCACCACTGGATTCTTGAACGGTTCGGCCCGCTGAACGGGCTGTAAATGCCCACGCACTTCTCTGCTGCTTTACAACAGATCCATCTGTATAGATGAGCACTTCGGGGCTATCTGAGTGATCATAGATGAGTGCGTTAACTTCTGCATTGACAGCGGCAGGGTTCTGCTCTCTGCACCGTCTGTCGAGTGTGATAATGCAGGAGAAGGTACACTTAAAAGCTAGAGGCACCGGCACCCATTCCTTGCCGGGGTTGATACTGGTAAGACTGCAGACCTGTCCGATGACATCTTCCGCCCGACCCATCCATGATTTGCCCCTCTTTAGCCTGTCACCCTTTTCTCTGAATACAGCGTCATGCAGAGGGTGCTGCTCATCTGCACTTATTTTTAAGTATGCACGAGCTCTCCAGATCTTGAGCCTGTGTTCCATAGAATCTCATCACATTGTATGCCACAGCAAGTATCCAGATAGAAGTATAACAGTGATCTTACAATGTCAGTGATTTTTATGTTGTGATTGCAGTTTTGTCATATTGATATTCTAAACAATGTTTTCCCGTAGTGAATTTGAATAACGAAGACACAAACCATAGATTTACGATTTATTGCCTGGCATATTTTGCTGCATCTCATCAGGTACATACTGCAGAAGTCACACAACATAGAGTAAAATAACTTGATACATCTTTCAAGCTGAAATATACACAAGTTTGCACAGTAATATCAATTGTTTACCATGGTAATTTTAAATTGACTATCATGTCTTTCTGTTTGCACAAAACTGGCCTATGTAGATGAATCATTATGGCTTCCGCAAACTTTAACAAACGACTATTTTGTGTATCTGACAGATGCTGCAAAATATGCCAGGCAAAACATCATACAATCTATGGTTTGTGTCTTCGTTATTCAAATATTGATATTAATTCACACGTGAAATTTATCTGGGTTGATTTGCTGCTATATAGGTTGTGGACAACAACCTGCCAATCATCATCCGAGACTACTCGGCGACTTTCTGTATCTGCCTGGTGACTCTCATCATTGTGTCCATCACCACCCCGTTGTTCCTGGCCCTGGTGGTTCCCATCATGCTGCTCTACTACTTCATACAGGTGGGTAGCTTGTGTTGTCATACAGGTGTGTTGTCATACAGGTGTGTCATCATACAGGTGTGTCATCATACAGGTGTGTATCTTGTGTGTTGTCATACAGGTGTGATCTTGTGTTGTCATACAGGTGTGTATCTGCTATGTTGTCATACATGTGTGTTGTCATACAGGTGTGTATCTTGTGTGTTGTCATACAGGTGTGTATCTGCTGTGTTGTCATACAGGTGTGTATCTTGTGTGTTGTCATACAGGTGTGTATCTGTTGTGTGTTGTCATACAGGTGTGCATCTTCTGTGTTTTAAGGGGCTCTCTGTGATTAAAATTCACATTGAAACATTTCTAAGACTTTTGAATATTTATTGAAACTATTGACCTCAAATTTCCTAGAAGCACAAACCGTACTAGAAAAACTGCATAGGAGTTGAGCTAACACTGGCAAGAGCGAGGTCAGATGAGGGTTGGATAGTGGGCTCAGAGCTTGCTATGGGAGAGACAGTCTGGCCAGCTATTTCTATGTGATTGTCGATAGATCATTCTCATTGCACATCGAAACATTCAGTCCATAAGTGCTCGCATCCCCTCAGTAAATCCTGCAGCGTGTATCAGCTAACATCTGCACATACACTCAGCATGTTTTTGCTACAGGAGTGGGTTTTGTTGATTGAATATGTAATAACTGAAAGATGAGTTGTAAACTAGGCCTGAGTGCCCAATTTGTGAATATAAGGTTTGTTGGTTTGTCCTCTCTATCTCTCTCTCCCCCTCTCTCTCTCTCTCTCTCTCTCTCTCTCTCTCACTCTATCTCTCTCCCCCCCTCTCTCTCTCCTCTCTCCCCTCTCTCTCTCCCACTCTATCTCTCTTCCCCTCTCTCTCCCTCTCTCCTCTCTCCTCTCTCTCCCTCTCTATCTCTCCCCCTCTCTCTCTCCCTCTCTATCTCCCCCCTCTCTGTCCCCCCTCTCTCTCCCCATCTCACCACCCTCTCTCCCTCTCTATCTCTTGCCCTCTCTATCTCTCTCCCTCTTTCTCTCCCTCTCTCTCCCTCTCCCTCTATCTCTCTCCCTCTTTCTCTCCCTCCCCCTATCTCTCCCTCTCTCCCTATCTCCCTCTGTTTGGTTCTAAGTTTAACTTCCTTTGACTTTCACAACTTTCCTAGTGCTATGAAAACTCCCATGCCTGTTGTATGCTTATTTTAGTCTCTCTATCTGTCCCCCATTTATGTTTACATTGCTTCCCAAATAAGTGTATGATTCCACCTCTATGGATGTCATTCTAATTGATCACATGTTCTCTTGCTGTCCTCAGAGTTTTTACATCCCAACATCTCGCCAGTTAAAACGCATTGAATCTGTGACTCGGTCCCCAATCTACAGCCACTTCAGTGAGACCATCTCCGGGGGACCAACAATACGAGCCTACAATGTCAGCGAAAGATTTCTGGCTGAGTCCAAGGCCCGAGTGGACAGGAACCAGTCATTCTACTATATAAGTCTTGGGGCCAATAGGTTTGTTAATAACTATCAGTGCGGTAATTTCTTCAGTTAGTTGTGTCTGCTGGGAGGGTATGTTAGAACTCAGGAGAAATTGCCGTTATGTAATGTACAATTTAAGTTGTTGCATGTTGTCGTGAATCAATTGATGCACTTGTGATTCATTGGAGCCCGCCATTCAATACCTGTATTTCCTATGCAATGTTGATATGACCCTGGACAGGTCTGACATTTCCGTGGCATTCTGGGCCACTAAGGATTGAACATGCACCACTGTCTTGACAGGCAAGCGTGCTAACCCTTAAGCCACTGCAGCATATAACTGGACATACGACATTACAAAGGTATTAACAAATTCAGTGCCAAACAAAATGTAGATTTGGACCAAACAACCATGGATAGCGGAAAATGGAAAGTAGGGGTGTGTCACAGTTATGACTTAAAAGTTATTATGGTAGCAGACATGTTGCATTCCATCCATCATGTGCCATGCCAGTAAGCGTGGGCGGTCATGTTCTGCCATCTCACTCGATCACCAGAGTCGTGGATCAGCATCTGATTATCAATGATTTCTTGGCATCTGTAAAGAAGGTAGTTTGCTATTGCTTTTCTTCCTAGCAGTGACCATACTGGTCAGTGACCATAGCCATTGTCTCCTCAAAAAAGAGATCCTCTGCCTACCGTCGTGAAGGTGGAGACCATAACCTACAACTATCTGTCAGCTGCTCTCCATCTTCATCCACCACCTGCACCCATGGCTTCACGTAACCCTGATCGGGGGGCTAAACGGGTACTCCACCTTGCCCAAGGGTGTCCCGTAGGCTAGTGGAGGGAAGGAGGCGCCTTACTTCTCCTTTGATAGGGGATACCCCTATCCCGCTACCCATGTTGCATTATGTAAATCAAATTAAAGGGAGTTGTGTAAGGAAAACTACTGTATATAAGGCCATAGCAGATACAGGAAGTTGCTTAACCCTTTACAGGGCAGACGCTTGTCAGTTTTTTAGCCCTGAACGGGCAAGATTTTTTCAGGTTCGGTAAGATTTCGGGTTGCGTTAGTAAAAACATCACAAATAAGGTGTTAGTCAACCGATTTTAGTTAAATAAATAACACAATGAAGGGAAAAGCATGCAGAATATGTTATTCACGTGATTGTTGTCGGTAATCCATATATGAACACAAATATTTACTAAATACAGCATATAGTTTGTGATTTTCCGTCATCTATACGGCAATTTACATACACATTTTCAGAATCATAATCACTTTCTTTACAGTCCGACTCACGACTGCTAATGCAAAGTAACGCTTTCCACTGATATCTAGCTCCGATTAGTAGTCAACTTCATGCCCTTTAATGTCACTTCTTCTTCTTCTTTCGTTCGCTTGAAATATGTCTATATCTGCAATGTCGTCTCTTGCATGAATTGAACTGTTTTTTTCAGTTCATACAGTGGTCCATAGAGTTTATCTTCCACTGTCGTCTCTCTAGGCCAGAAGGTTTGCCTAGATATGTTATATTTTGGGCAGTCTTGGAGTATGTGCTCTGCTGTCTGCGACGCCAATCCACATGTGCACATGGCTGTTTCACCAATCTTGAATTTTGTATACATGTGGTTGCGTAATCTATTATGTCCTGTTCTGAGGCGCAGAATAATGACTTGTTCTGGTCTGTCCATAATGTGGTAGTCATCTTGAGCAGGTTTTGGTGGCTTTCTGACTGATTTGATCATTCTTTTCTTTTGGTGGTATGTAACGGGCACATCAGGCTGTTCCTCTTTGGCTCCTTCCTTAGCCAATTGATCAGCTCTGTCGTTTCCGGGTACTCCACAGTGGGATGGTATCCACTGTATGGTGACTTTATGCTGACTGCTAAGTTCAGAAAGTAGTGTCCTTAGTACTGGCAATTTCCCAGACAGGAGCGCCTCGAGTACTGATTTTGCATCTGTTAGTAGCACCACAGGTTGTGTACCATTGCTGTTATTTAGTAATTTCTCTGTTGCTATCTTGATTGCCTCAATTTCGGCATCATAGTTATGGCAGTACTTTCCTGTCGGTACTCTGGCTGTGTCCCTAGTATTATTTGGGTATTCTATGTACACTCCCGCTCCTCCATTTCGAACAGCATTTTGTGCTGACCCATCTGTGTAGACTCGGATCCAGAGGTCCTGTGGGTATTCTTCATCAAGGAAGCTGAGAGTGGCTGTTCTGCGCTGCACACTGTTCTGTTCTTCCTTGTCAAATATTCCTCTCACTTTTGTCTGGATTTGTAACGATAGTCTATGCTCATCTTTCCATGGAGTTCGCTCTGGAATAGTTGTTAGGGGATACCAACTGTGGGCAGATCAGTGGTTTCTCTGCAGAGTCGTTTGGCCTGGTGGATAAAACTACTTCTTTTCAACCGCCCCATAGCTAGGTTTTCAAATCTGTTCTTCATAGGGTGGCCTGGCAAGCTGAGGAACTTTTCTGCTTGTATTAGCGTTTTCGTATCTCTGCGCTCACTCAGTGCCTGTGTCCTCCCCATCTTCTCCATTTCCACTATAGGGGTTGATCTCATCCCTCCTGTGGTGACTCTAAGTGCTTGATTTTGCACCTTGTCCAGCTCTTGTAGTGTGGTATTTGATGCTGAACACCACACAGTTGACCCATATTCCAGGTGTGGTCGTATGCTCTGTTGGTAAACTTTGCTAAGTATTTTCGTACTGGCTCCCCATGTGGTTCCACTTAGCTTTCTCAGGATGGCTATTTTCCTTCTGGCTTTTGCTACTGCTTTGTTGATGTGCTTTCTCCATGTCAGCTTGCCATCAAATGTTACTCCAAGGTATGTTGGTTCTTTATCTTCTCTTAGGGGTGTTCCATTTATCTGGATGATCCCTGCCTTTTGTTTTGGAGAGAGGGTAAATAGGGTGGTGCTGCACTTGTCAGTGTTTATGCTGACACACCATCTATTTGCCCATGCAGCAAATGTATCTACAGCTCTTTGTAGCAATCTGGTGGCCACTGATGCATATTCATTTGTGCTCCATAGAACCAGGTCATCGGCGTACATTGCCGCTTTAATTCCATGCGGTAGGTGAGCAACAAGATCATTGATGAAGATTAGAAAAAGTGTGGGGGACAAGACTCCGCCCTGGGGGACACCGTGACGCAGTAGTACTTTCTTGCTCTTGAGTCCGTCTATCTGTACTCGGGCTCTTCTGTTGTGCAAGTATGCTTTCACCCATTTGTACATTCTTCCATTGACTTTGCAGTTTCTCAGTTTCTTCATCAGACCTTCTTTCCAGTCTTTCTTCAGATCTATCCATGCCGCAAGCACCAGCTTCTTCTCTTGGAATGCATCCTCAATTTCTTGAGAGAGGTAGGTTGTCTGATCTTCCGTAGAGTAGCACTGCCTAAAGCCAGCCTGCTGTGGCACAAGGATGTTTTTACTTTCAATGTACCACTGCAGTCTGTGATTGATGATGCGCTCCAGTGTTTTGCAGAGACAGCTGGTGAGGCTAATTGGTCTGTAGCTAGAGGCAATGGAACCATCTTTCCCTGATTTTAGGAGGGGTATCATGATTGCTTCTCTCCAGGCTTGTGGAACACTGCCTAAGGTCCAGCTGTTATTGAAGATCTGCAACAGCTTTGTTTTGGCCTCTGTTCCTAGGTTCCTGATCATTTCATTGGAGATACCATCAGCTCCTGGTGACTTTCTCATTTTCAGTTTTGATATGGCTAGCTCCAGTTCGCTGATTGTGATGGGTGCCTCCAGAACCTCATGTACTATTTCCTTTTGTCCTGTATGTTGTCATTTCTCTCGAATCTCTTGTTGTTTCTCTGGACTAATTTTGATATTGCTATCTTGTGCGAACGAGTCCGCAAAATGGTCAGCTGCTTGCTTTCTTGTTAAGATTTTTCCATCTTTATGTAGTGCAATTTTTGAGTTTCTCCCAGTGCCCTCGTCATTAAGCTGTTTTATTAGCTTCCACAATTTCCTTGTGTCTCTTTCAAAGTTCAGAGACTCCGTTTTCTCCTGCCAGCTTTTCCGTCTAGCCTGCAGCTTGGCCCTTTGAAATTTGGCTTTTGCATGCTGGAATTTATTGTGGGCTCTTGGCTGGGTGTGGCCTCTGCTTGCTTTCTACACACTTCAACATCATTATGCAACTGTTCCAGTTCACTACTCCAGTAGGGTTTATATTGTTTACGGGCTCCTCTTGGTACTGTTTCTCGCGCTGCCTGTAGTATGCATTTCCCAAACTCTTCAACTGCTTTATTTATGTCTTTCTCAGTGTTCAGGTTTCTAACCAGTATGCTGGTGCGATGCTTGTACATTGCCCAGTCTGCTTTCTTGTAGTTCCACCTCGAGAGGGTGCTGCTTTCACTTACAAGCTCATTTTCTACGGTTAGAAAGACTGGCCGATGGTCACTGCCACCAAGTTGTTTCCCAACAGTTCGTGTAATGTTCCACTCCAGGTCTGGTGAATGAAAAGCCAGGTCAGGTGTAGTTGTAGAGTGCCATGATCTCGAGTAGAAAGTATGTGGGTCGGACGGCTTGTTAATCAACATGAATCTATTCTCATCTTGCCAGTCTTCCAGTCTCTCTCCTCTCTGGTCCATGTGATCATAGCCCCAGCTCTGCGAGTGGCTGTTAAAATCGCCACACACAATCATTTTTTCTTTTAGTGGTAGAGTGTCCAGTGCCTGTGGGCGGTCACTTGGACAGTAGTAATTGATAAGATGTAGATCTGTATTACCTGTCTTAAGTTTAAGTGTCTGATACTCAGCCCCTTCTATGCAGACTTCGATTTGGGAAGCCATGATGTTATTTCTTACAAGGGTCAGTATCCCACCTTTTCGCCTGTTCTTTCGGTCAGATCGGTAACACTGGTAGCCTCTGATTTTGAAGGCTATATTTTCATTGAGGTGAGTTTCTTGCAAGCAACATATGCTTACTTTTTCTTGGTCCAAGATTTTTTCTAATTCTATTTTTTTGTTGCTGACTCCCTCCGCATTCCAGTGCATTATTTTAAGTCTTCGTTTAGTATGGCCAGTCGTCCTATTCTCATGTCCCCTGGCTCCACAGGACATCTGAGAAGGACCTCCAGTAGTTGGGGTTGGACCCTTTCGAGACATAGGGCCCGGCACTGCACCTGCCTGGGGGTCCAAAGCAGGGCGAGCACCATAACGATTAGCAGTAGTCGACATATTCCATTTTGCGTGATTGCGTGGCATCCTGATTTCTGTGGTGCGCCTCTTGGCTGGTTGCCTCCGTCTTCAGCACCTTTCTTTGCTAGAGCAGACTGTGGTCTCACTCGAGTGTAGATGTGTACGCGCGCACACACCTGTCTGCGCATGCATGTACGTGCATACACATCTAGAGCATACTGGTTATTTTCCGGCGCCAGAGACTCGCCGTCGCCCCTTCTCCTGTTAGTTTAAACAGGCCCGCCACGTGAAGGCCAGGAGTTGGACTTTTGCTGCATAGGTTATGTATTCACGAGCCATTGAGGTATTTGAGCAATGTTGGGCGCTCACCCCAACACCGCGCCTCGGCTACATACAGCAACATTTGGAACCCAATGTCACTTAAATTGAACCTAGCGAAATCTCGGCTATCACTTGAAGATTGCCAAAATCCATTTTGAAAAACTAAGCATAAAAACCCCGAAAACTATAAAACAAAGTCTGTAAAAGTCCGTTCAAATTCATAGTAGACGTTTACAAATGGCAGCCACCTTGCCAAGCTATCGGCGAAAGCGAAAGTAGCCGTCGGAAGTATCGTAAGGCTGAGAAATCGCGTTTTTACAATGCATAATTGTATCGGACGTAATCGACCGATTTGCTCATTTAAAGACATCGGACAGAAATGGACGTTCCACCCTGTAAAGGGTTAAGACAATCATCCCATGGGATTTAATCAGTTACAAGCCTGGTATAGGCACATCTATAGCTGACCAATGTGAGTCTACGCTAATTCTGCCCCAGCTAACCATGGTGCCATAGTGGTTGGTTTTGTTGCCTGAAAAGACAGTGGTTTGGGTTCAATCTCCACTAGCATTGTTTGTTTCTGACCACTTGGGTTCTAAAGGTCAAGCAGCCTCGTAAATATGTGCATGACAATCATCAGAGATGTCTGGTACTTGTCTGAGAAGGGAAGGTGACAAGAAACAGTTGGCCACCCACCTAATATGTCATGACCTAGAATATATGAAGGCTCAATACTTCACTCCCCAAGTCAGTGTCTACTATGAGACCACCTGGACCTTGTTGTATGAGCTAATTTACTCGGTCCAGGGTCTCTGGCCAACTGTAGTCCTACTTATTTACACACACCAATGTTTCTGTGTTTCTGGCATATCGGGTATATACTTTTCTAACCCCATGTTTTGTCTGTTTTTCAGGTGGCTGGGCATTAATCTGGAAATTCTGGCCAATGTTGTCATTTTAGGCTCGGCAATATTTGCAGTGGTCACCCCCGGCCTGGGGGGAGGAGACATTGGCCTGTCTGTGTCCTATGCTATGCAGGTAAGTGATTCGTAAACTTGATTCTCTGTTTATGCACAGAAACCATAGAGGGGTCTGAGTGGTCTCAAGGTATGGTGTCCGCCTCGAGTGCTGGAGGTCCCGGGTTCAGGCCCCGGTGAGGACCAGGGTTTATTTTTAAAAATCCACCGGGACTTCCAGTAATTTCCCCTGGTCTCTGGGTAGTGAGATCGGACGCCCGTGTGTATTGTTGCGCACGTAAAAAAAATTGGCAGTTGGAAATCGAAAAAGAGTAGCCTAACGGCGCTGCCCGGGCAAAATTTCGAGTTATTCTACCCAAAAGCATTTCAGGATCCTCGCCGATGCAACGGAGTTCATGCATTGAGCTGAGTTTCTCCAAACTCAGGTTTGATTTAGGAGGAAAACGGAGCACTTATGGGTTAAATGTGCCGTGATGTTGATCCAACGATTAAAACTTAAAAAAACATCTAAAAACAGAAACCATAAACATTAGATTGCATAATTTATTGCCTGGCATATTTTGCTACACACTGTTAGGCTCATACTGCAGGGTTATATATCATATGAAGTGAATAGATGGGTCATTTTGTCTGAAATACTTCACATAAATTGTTTCCTGTTCATATGTGGTGCGGGGGGCTGCGTGGTCTCGAGGTATGGTGTCCGCCTCGAGTGCTGGAGGTCCTGGGTTCAAGCCCCGGTGATGCCGGGATCTTTTTCTCGTGGACTTCTAGTAATCAATTTCCCCTGATCTCTGGGTAGTGAGATCGGACACCCGTGTGTATTGTTGCGCACGTAAAAAATCCCTTGGCCGTTGGAAATCGAAAAAGAGTAGACCAACGGCGCTGCCCGGGCAAAATTTCGAGTTAAAAATCTACCCAAAGTATTTCAGGATCCTCACCGGTGCTACGGAGTTCGTGCACTGAGCTGAGTTTTTCCAGACTCAGGTTTGAGTTAGGAGGAGAACGGAGTACTTATGGGTTACACCCGTGTGCTGTGATGTTGATCCATATGTGGTGCACATATGTGGTGCATCTCTAAGGGAATACATTGTTTCTCTGTGTCTGTCTGTTTCTTTGTTGTCTCTTGATTGACACACAAGCTGTTAAACAGCAACACATTGTGCTCACATTTGTTGATTGCTTCTTTGTTAAAATTCAAGCTTTCATCATGGCCAGAGCTTTTCTTGGTGCTAAGTTGAAATTTTGTTTTAAAAAGGGTTGAAGAGGCCAGAGGATCAACTTCTTACACCAGGTTTTATCTTTTATGGCTTGGGCTTTCCTACCAACAGCGATGCACAATGTACAAACTCTACAGCTCCAGCGATGACCCCCACGAGTCTCCAAAACAATGTCAATGTTGTAGCCAATGAACCAAACCCACAACCTTTAGAGTGCAAGGCAGGTGACATAACCACTTCGCGAAGGAGACTTTATTTTAAAGTGATAGAAACCATGGTGGCAAAATGGTTAGAGTACTTGCCTAAGAGGACAGTGGTCTGGGTTTAATCCTCAGCCATAGTAGGACTATTTGTGCCTACCTGTATGGCTCAGTGATTGACCCAACCTCGTGACATGGGTTACAGTTACTTACGTGCCCTGTACAGGATGTTGCGGTCAACCCCAGCATCCATTGACTGTTTGTGATTCACAAGGCATCTGGTATTTGATAGAGAGATGTTGTGAAAGACTGTCTTGAAAGTCGAGAGGATTGACTTCATTGTCCCAGGTTTTATCCATATGACTTGGTCTCTTTCCGCAGGATGGCCTGCCGAAAGCATCACACAAAGCACGAACTCCGTAGCTCTGGTGACGACCCCCATGAGTCTCAGAGAAAAATGCACTCGTAAACTGAAATATGTAGCCAGGAAGCGAACCCACAACAGCAAGGCAGGCTGCTTGACCACTTCACTGTGGAGACTCCCAAATGTTGTGGGTTCGAAAAACTGTTAAAGAGGTGACATTCTGCACAAGACAGGCCATTGGGTATGATGGTGATGATGCATGACATCATTTCATTTTGTGAATTGTGTTGTATCTTTTCGTCCAGCCTTGGCTCAGTACGTCTGACTTCGATGAGCATCTTTTTAGGTTTGCTTTCCCTAGCCTTTGACTGTCCGCAGTCTACCTACAAGGCAGGAAGTTTGTGCCTCTCTTCTTCTGGTTCCTATCTGATGACCTGTCTGACATGGGACACCCTACCAGTAGCTGTGCCGTCATCGACATAGTTCTTGGGGTCATTGGAACACACACGTCCTTGTCACTCTGCTAGGTGGAGACACATCATGATGTACTAAACTATGTATTTGATGATTATTTTATTTTGTAATTAAATCTTCAGCTGCATACAGCAAACTATACACAGGCTTTTTATATTACTAACACGTACTGAGTTGCATAGAGCAGACTATACATTTGTATTTTATATTATAAACATGTTGTCAGTTATAACAAACTATACGTTTGTTTATTATTTTACGTAAGTCAATTGTTTTGTGTGTGTGTGTGTGTGTCTGTGTGCCCTGGCTTTTAACTCAAGCTTAGTCCATATACAAGCTACTACTTCTGGTGCACTGGGCTGATGTTTGCGAGTGGATTAGTTTTCTCTGTTACCAGTGTCCCTTGCCATCAGATGAACCCACTCCGACCTCTGCAGTACTTGTAATTTACGTCACCAAGTCAATGTCAAGAAGTCAACATTTTAGTCTAATTTTTATGCCACAAGTACGGCTTGTGAGTGTTTGGTCATTTGCTACTGCTGCTCCCAATATTATTTTGCATCTTTATATTCTATGTAATACTGAAGTGTAGAGCTGTGTACTGTAGTCTGTACATGTGTATGCAAGTGTACATGTCTTTATGTTGTATATAATACTGAAGTGTTGGGCTGTGTACTGTAATATGTACATGTGTATGCAAGTGTACATGACTTTATGTTGTATATAATACTGAAGTGTTGGGCTGTGTACTGTAGTCTGTACATGTTTATGCAAGTGTACACGTCTTTATATTCTATATAATACTGAAGTGTAGAGCTGTGTACTGTAGTCTGTACATGTGTATGCTAGTGTACATGTCTTTATGTTGTATATAATAATGAAGTGTTGGGCTGTGTACTGTAATCTGTACATGTGTATGCAAGTGTACACGTCTTTATATTGTATATAATACTGAAGTGTTGGGCTGTGTACTGTAGTCTGTAGATGTGTATGCAAGTGTACATGACTTTATGTTGTATATAATACTGAAGTGTTGGGCTGTGTGCTGTAGTCTGTACATGTGTATGCAAGTGTACATGTCTTTATGTTGTATATAATACTGAAGTTTTGGGCTGTGTACTGTAGTCTGTACATGTGTATGCAAGTGTACATGTCTTTATGTTATATATAATACTGAAGTGTAAAGCTGTGTACTGTAATCTGTACATGTGTATGCAAGTGTACATGTCTTTATGTTGTAAATAATAATAAAGTGTTGGGCTGTGTACTGTAGTCTGTACATGTATATGCAAGTGTACATGACTTTGTTGTATATAATACTGAAGTGTTGGGCTGTGTACTATAGTCTGTACATGTGTATGCAAGTGTACATGTCTTTATGTTGTATATAATACTGAAGTGTTGGGCTGTGTACTGTAACCTGTACATGTGTACGCAAGTGTACATGTCTTTATGTTGCAAATAATAATGAAGTGTTGGGCTGTGTACTGTAGTCTGTACATGTGTATGCTTGTGTACATGTCTTTATGTTGTAAATAATAATGAAGTGTTGGGCTGTGTACTGTAGCCTGTACATGTGTATGCTTGTGTACATGTCTTTATGTTGTAAATAATAATGAAGTGTTGGGCTGTGTACTGTAGCCTGTACATGTGTATGCTAGTGTACATGTCTTTATGTTGTACACAATACTGAAGTGTAGAGCTGTGTACGGTCACTTGTACATGTGTAAGCAAGTGTACGTTTGTCCACAGATGGCAGGAAACTTGACCTGGATGGTGAGGCAGATGAGTGACCTTGAGACAAACATCGTTTCTGTCGAGAGGTTGAAGGAGTACTCAGAGCTAGATTCAGAAGTGAGTGCTTTTCTTTTAGCGATCTAAGTTAGTGGCAAATTGTTGCTAATGACCTACTTTACTCTGTCATCATACATGGGTACAATAGACCTGAAAGAACTATTATCTCCTTACACCAAATCAAACTGCATTTGTCAATTCCAATATGAGTTTATTTATTTATTTTTTTTCTCGGGATTTGAGATTTAAACATTGAGCACAACGCACAACTGGCAACGCTGAGCATATGCACTACTGACGAGCACAAAAGAGAGCAAAACTCGAGTCTAGTGCTTCCAAATCCAGTATAAGTGTCGAGCAACTTACATAGGTAGAATGGAACTACAGTTAGCAAATCAAGCAACTTTATGAATACCAGTATTGGTGAGAAAAAAGAGTTAATTATTCTTCAGGTATTCTTGTTTCAATAACATTAGATATGCAGATGGTACAGTATGAGTTGCAGACAATGAACAGGACCTGCAACAATTAGTAGATGCGGTTGTTGTACACAGTGTACAGCTAGGGTTAGAATTAAATTGTAAGAAGACAGAGGTTATGGTCGTCACTAGGAAGAACGAAATACCACAATGTAATATACAAGTGGAATATTCTTCGACAAGTGAATCTGTACAATTATCTCGGAACAATGATAACATCTGATGGGAGATGCCTTGAAGAGATTAGAACAAGAATCACCATGGCAAAAATAGCCTTTAGCAAGATGAACAACATACTGACCAATAAAAAGATTTCAATTGAAACGAGAAAAACTTGTGTTGAGGTGCTACATAGAACCTGTACTTTTGTATGGATATGAAGCATGGATAATGAGCAGACAAGCTGAAAAACATCTGGTGGCTGTGGAAATGTGGTTTCTGAGGAAAATGCAAAGAATACAATGGACAGACAGAAAAACTAAGTACTACAAGAAACTAATGACAATCTTAAATTGATTAGAGAAATTAGACGTAGACAGTCACAATTTTTTGGACATGTTATGAGAAGAAATAAATTAGAGAACTTGCTGACAACTGGCAAGATCGAGGGGAAGAGAACAAGGGGAAGACAGAAGTAAATACCTGGATGGCTTGACAACGTGGCATGGTAGAGACAAGAACACTGAGCTGATCCACGACTCTGGTAATTGAGTGAAATGGCGAATCATGATTGACCAAGCTTACCGGCATGGCACATGATGGATGGATGGATCCTTGTGCAGTCTACATGTACAAAAACTCCAAGTTCAGCCATTTCTCAATATCTGTTCAATTACTGCTAGAAAGTTAACAAAGAAAGAGCGTTTTTGAATATCAAATTCAACGAACAATAAACGATTGTTCACATATACAGAGGCTCTAACAATCTAACAATTAGGCAGTTCTAACCTATTTTATGAGGGCAGAAAGATTTCATGTGTTTTAAATATTTCAGCCAAAGTATACTTCATCTATTCACTTTAAATGATATCTAACTCTGCATTATGCATTTGACGAGACTGTCGTGAAATATGCCAGGCAGTAAATTGTGCAACCTATTGTCTGAGGCTTCTGTGTTTAAATACAACACACCAGTCATTTACAAATGCAGTGCTGTGATGTTGATTCTCCCATGAACCACTGACTATGTTGGTCAATGTTGGCAGGATTGTATCTACACATAGAAACTGCTGTGGATGCCACAGTCTTATTTAGGTTCTCCTGTTACCTCTTCCTGTTGGCCACCCAACCCCTCTCTTATAATGTCTTGTCCAAATAACAGTTAATTTGTAACTCAGTCTGACATTCACCATCATCATCAGGTACCATGCCGAACGATGTGAGCGGTCATGGTTCGTCACTTCACATGATCACCAGAGTGTTGGATCAGATCTGTGTTCATGCCCCAATTGTCTTTTGTAGCCAAGCCATTCTGGTCTAATGCTCTACCACCTTTTAGCTATTCTACCATCAACCATGCTCATGATGTGCCGTAAGGGTTTTTATTTTTTACGCCAAATTGTTTTAATCAGTTTACAGTTTTTATTATTTTCTTAGGACTTTCTCATTGGCTTATCAGTCCCTCCGGAGTATTCTTTGCATTGTCCTGCAGATTTATATATCATGTCATGAATAGATGAATCACGTAACATACACAGTCACTGATACTGTTCTTATGTGGAGCAGCACTAAGGACTGGCATTGTTTCTGTTTGTCTGACTGTTTCTTTGTTGTTTATTGATTCTTCTTCTTCTGTGTTCATCCAGAGTGTTTTTTCAGACATAAATTGCCTTGGGATAGTCGACTCTTACTGTTGTGGTGTCGTCCACATCCCACCTGGTCAAGTTAGAATAGTCAAATACTTCGAGGTCAGCCCTCAGGGGAAAGCAGGGACAGACTATGGGCATTATCCATCATCCAAGGAGGCTTCCATATTTGCAGAGCCGACACATATCGCTCTGGTGCTGGGTTCACCCAAGGAATCGCCACATCCTGCACATGACTGCTTCAATTCCTTACTTCCATGTATTGGGCATTTTGTTCACCACGGGCTTCTCCCCGCACAAACCAGGAACGGTCAGTCTGCAGATGACATCCACTCAGCAAGCTTTTGCTTCGGACTTCCACGTAATGGATTCACTAGCCAAACGTACCATTTCGTGATAATGAGACTTTTGGACTTTCTGTGGGTGTTTGTTGACTGGGTTACCTTCCCAGATGTTTATTGATTGATATACAAGCTTTTATATAGTACCAGTGGCTGTGTATGCAAAGTGTTTCAGTCAAAATACAAGGGAGGGTCACATTTCCTCTACCATTAGATGTTTTTCAGCTGGTCTGCTCATCCCCACATTGTTGCCATCCATGAAACCTCACACACATCCTTCACATTCCCCTGTGTAAAATTTACATCTTTTATTTTTAAATTCACATTAATGTTTAATTTAGTTTCATTTTTATTTACTAATATTTATGTTTATATTGTTTTTCTCAAAGGAATTAAATACAAAAATATTGGACAGTTGTATTGTGTTGTATTCATACTTGCCTTAGTTTTTATTATTATTATTTTATATACATTCATTTCTCCTCATGTTCATTATTATTTCAGACATGTACACGTGTTTGTCTTCATTGTTTTCCTTCAGGATGAAAAATATTAGTCTAACATCACACCCTTACTATTATGAAAGTTACCAACAGGCATTGTTCAACTTAATGTTTGGTCATGAGTTCCTCACCTACCATGTCACGGTTCTGTGTCCTTCATGCAGGCTGAATGGGTCATTCCTCAAAAGGAGACCAGTGCCAGGTTGGCCTCTAGAAGGCAATGTGACATTTTCCGACTACATGACCAGATACAGGCCGGGTCTGGATCTGGTTCTTAAAGGCATCACTTGTGAGTTCAAGGCCGGTGAGAAGGTAAAGATTTATTGCTAGAGTTCCTGGTTGTGGTTGCCATAGGACACAGTGGATTTTACCACCTTGCTTTTGTGAGATGTTGCTTATGTTAAAAGAATATTACGGCGTTTAATTCAGACATTAATTCTTAGACAACTATTGTAACCTATAATGTTACAGAAAGATTCCTAAAATATCCTGGACATGGTAGAAGAAAACTATGGAAATTATACAAGATCTGAACATGGAAGAAAAGTAACACTAATACATCTGGAACAAGACCAGCTGCAGAAGCAAGACAATGCTCTAATTGTCCGCCTATTGGAACTTCCATCCTAGACCAGTTGCCTACCAAGGCTTAGGGCCTGGTCTGCCCTGCCAAGAATTGAGTCTTTAGGTTGTATTTCCTCGCACAAGGGTAAGGCTTGTACCTTCCCAGTTGCCCTCCTCCACCCAAAGCTGTTGACACAATGTGGGGTGATAGATTTGATGAATGCTGCCCAATATTCGGTGCTAACAGAAAGCAGGTAGCACCATTTACTGCCATATGGTAGCTCAGTCATATCTGACTCAGACCTGACTGAATGAGTCTGTGTAGTCATTATAAAATCAGCAAACTATTAGCTACATTTCCATGTCATTTCTCTCATCTTCTTTAGGCACACAAATACACCGAAAAACAATCTTGCTTATTCAGCTAAAGCCATGCCATGTTTGCCTCTATATGTTTGGAACACTTCCTGAGACTTATGGTCTTATATTTTGTGCCTGAAGAAGAGAGTAGAAATGTCCAGGAAACATTGGAAGCATCATGTTGATTGTGTTGTGACTAAGCAAGCCAGTTTTGTCCTATTTATGTTTAATCGTAATTGTCACAGAGCTTTTGTAATCAACTTAAAATTAACCTGTTCATTGTTCATCCTTTCTGTTTTCATATAATCACATCAACATCCATGCCTGGAATAGGTTGGTATTGTGGGTCGCACAGGAGCAGGCAAATCCTCATTAGCACTGGCCTTGTTTAGACTGATTGAGTCCAGCAGTGGATCCATTAAAGTTGATGGAATCAACATCGCAGAGATTGGGTTACATGACCTGCGTTCCAGGCTGACAATTTTACCCCAGGTATGAAGTTAAAGTTTGCTTTGTCTTCTTCCACTGCTGTAATAAGTTTCCAATGTTTAGCGGTTTAAACAAAGTGACAAGTTGCTTTTATGAATGCAGCAGGTCTTCCTCTGCTGCTGCTATCATTTTCCAATGTTTAGCAGTTTAAACAAAGTGATTATTTGCTTTCATGAATGTAGCAGGTCTTTTCTGCTGCTGCGACCAGTTTCCAATGTTTAGCGGTTTAAACAAAGTGACAAGTTGCTGTCATGTATGCAGCAGTCAGCAGGAGGTACTTGCAGGTGCCCTGCTGTGTCTCCTCCATGTTCATCAGTGGTTTCTTCTACATCCATCACATGAACCAACTGCATGTGTGGCTCAACTTACACAATGTTACTATTACATTTAAACAGAATAGCGGAGGTCAACATGAATAAATTGGTAGGAGCGCTGGCTTTGAAGTTTCTGGTGTGCTGGTGCTTAGGTAGCGGGTTCAACCCCTATACCGATCGCTGAACTAACCATTGACTGCTTGTCCTTAACTTGGGGATATAAATTACAAGTACCTCAGAAGTCAGAGTGGGTTGGCCTGATGGCAAGGGACACTGGTAATAGGCAAAGCTAATCCACATGCAAACATCAGCCCAGTGCACTCGCCAGTAGCGGCAACTACTAGAGGTAGTAGCATGTGTATGGACTACACTAAAGTTCAAAGCACGTGAACAAACAGAGAGAAAACAAACTATGAGAAATGACATTGGTGGAACTCTTAGAAAAGCTGTACAAATACAATAAGCAAATTAATGAAAACGAGAAGTGGAATTGATGGACTTTACCAGAACATGATCATAAGTGGCAAAGTGGACATTGTGGGTAGAGTCTTCATCAGCACACAGACAAACATGTCTGTATTATGTCTACAGTATTTTACTTGTCTGTCTTTGATCATATTTAGTCATGATATTTGCACTCACCAAGCCTGTAATGTTGTTACAGTTAAGTTTCATCAACACATCACAGATGCTGTATGTGGGTGTTTGTATGTGGGTGTTTGTATGTGTTTATATGTGAGTGTTTGTACGTGAGTGTTTGTATGTGAGTGTGTGTATGTGCATGTTTGTAAATGCGTGTTTGTATGTGAGTGTTTGGTTGGCTGATTGTGAATCCCCTGGAAGTCTTCATACATTGACATTGAGGGCATCTGAGCTCTGAGAAGGGCTTGCATCTCTCAGGATGAGCTTGAGGTGGAGACTTGTCTGCCCACCTGGAACTAAAGTACCATCTCCACATGGAATGTATTCCAGTTTTTCTTTCCCTCTCCAATCCCAGAAACCAGTGGAGTGTGCACAACTAGTACTGGAACTGCACATCTGTGGAGAGGCATGTAGAATTTGTTCGGTTTATGACATATGGACTGGCTGAGATTAGCCCTAGGCTGGTAATGGTTGCTCCACATGTTCTAGCTTGTTCCTTGTCAACAGTCAATGCTCCAGGGAAGAATGTGGGTTATTGTATTTCAAGTTTATGTTACACCATATTCTCTCTGCTGCATACAATTACAGAGTCCAATGTTTATGTAACACCACATTCCCTCTCTGCTGCATACAATTACAGGATCCAGTATTGTTCTTTGGAACGTTACGGATGAACCTGGACCCTGTAGACGAGTACGATGATCAGCAACTATGGAAGGCTTTAACCAGCGCACACTTGAAAACTTTTGTGGAGAACTTACCCGCTGGACTGGATTATGAAGTTGGAGAGGAAGGACAAAGCTTGAGGTTGGGTTAGAATTATGGCTGTTGTTAGTTTTATATTTTATAAATGATTGGTCAGATTTGCAGGCACATGGGTGGAACTGATAGGATGACAAAGGCAAGAGGTGTTCGATTCCCCCAGCTTTGGTGTTTGCTGCAGGAGGGATAGGTTGGCCACCTATTTCTCTGAGTACTGAAACCTACAAACATGTGATGGTTCTAACACTTCCACATACCCATGGTGGGTTCTTGCTATGGACTTGTTTTAAGATTCACTTGGCCATAAGTCAATAGATGTGAAACACTCAGGTGAACATAGGTCATTGGAATTATGACTGGCAAACTTGATTCATTAGAATGTAAGACTTGGGTGAACATTACTTATTAGAATGTAAGTCTTGGATGAACATTACACATTAAAATGTAAGGCTTGGGTGAACATTACTCATTAGAATGTAAGGCTTGGGTGAACATGACTCATTAGAATGTAAAACTTGGGTAAGACTTTGGGTAAACATTACTCATTAGAATGCAAGACTTTGGGTGAAAATTACTCATTATAATGTAAGACTTTGTGTGAACACTAGAATGTAAGGCTTTGGTGAACATTGCTCATCAGAATGTAAGACTTGGGTGAAATATGCCAGTAGAATGTAAGACTTTGGGTGAACATTGCTCATTAGAATGTAAGACTTTGGTGAATATTAGTCATTAGACTTAGGTAAACATAAATCAGTAGACTGTAAGACTTGAATGAACATGAGTTAGTAGGATGTAAGGTGAGTGGTCATGAGTCAGTAGGATGTAAGGCCAAATTTTTTTTTTTTCTTTGTTCGCATATCCTTTACAGGACATCGCTGTAAACATCAGCATCTTTCAGCTGATTGTTGATTTCTTGACAAGATTACGCTCAGTAGTTTGCCATTGCTTTCTGAGCGACCGGCTCACATGCCCCGTAAGTTACCAACATGGTGAGAACCGCTGCAGATTCTCATGCAGGTTACGTTCCTTACGTGGATATACGGGATTACGGAGAAAGACGTTAACTCCTAGGCCAAATGCCAATAGAATGTAAAAAAAACAAAAAAACAAATGGGGGGGGGGGGGGGGGGGGAAGAAGGGTGGAAGAGGATTAAAGGTCAAGAGAATATCTTCATTGCACTGGATTTTTTCCCATCTAGCTCAGCCTCTATTTGCAGGGCAGCTATTTTGCTAAATATGTCATACTAAGCATGAACTCTGTAACTCCAGCAGCGACACCCCTACATTCTCTGAAAAAATTGCACTCATTAACCAAATGATGGGAGTCCACAAATGAACCCACAATCTTCGTAACCCGAGACAGGTGGATTGACCATTTAGCCACCGAGGCCCTTTTGATTTGAGGGATTTCATTAGCAGATTCCTCTGCGGCGGAAGTGGGGGAGGGGGGGGGGGCTTAGGTTTGATGTGAATGTCATAAATAACATATCATAAATGTATAGCCAGACCTGTGATGTGTGTGACCTGTTGTGTCCCTGACTTCCAGCGTGGGACAGAGGCAGCTGGTGTGCCTGGCCAGGGCTCTGCTGAAGAAGACCAAGATCCTCATCCTGGATGAAGCCACGGCAGCCGTGGACATGGAGACTGACACCCTGATCCAGAACACCATCCGCACAGAGTTCAAGAACTGCACCATCATCACCATCGCTCACAGACTCAACACCATCATGGACTATGACAGGTATAGCTACAAACACACATACAACATACACATACATTATACAACATACATATACAACTTTATGTGAGTGCACCATATTGGTGTAGGATCCAGGGGTTGGGGACTCCTTACAGCCGACCACCAATGTGAAGATGGCACTTGATACTGATCGTGATATTATTCCATGGATGTGTGTGAAGTATCTTGTCTCCATTGCTTGAATTTCCTGTCCTTGTTCAGCATTTAATGTCCATGATCCACATTCTCACGGGTATACAGTGATGACCAAAGTTTGACTTAACTCCTCATCTTGGCTGTTCTCTGATATGTTCATGTCTTTCCACACGTCTCACCCTGGCTGGTATTGCTGTTCTTCTTAGGCAGGTGCAAGTTATGATTGCAATCAATCATGAAAACATTGCATGCTTTGCCTAGGTATTTGAAACATCTTTTTCATATCTGTATAGTTCTAAACACAGAAATTGAAATCAGATGTCAAAAAGCAAGTGCATTTATATATCATCTATCACCCATACGTAAATATCCAAATATGTCCACAAAATGACGGATAATAAATAGCATATTCACACCACCCCTATGGTACCAATGTCAAACTTGGACTTTATCCAAGTCATACTCATGTAAAATCAACACTTCGGAGAAGAACGAACGAATTTTATTTTTAAAGGGTTAAGAATTGGGCTCGCAGGCCCGTCTAACATTCTGCCCTTCTGTCACTCTCTTTCATACATTAGAGATGCTTGATGAGAACTGTCAACTTCACCATCTGAGACTGAGTTAAAAAAATGATGTCGTCAGATAGACAGTGGGATCAACACCTTGTGCCACGTATATTGAAAGACACAAAATCAAATGGTTTGGCCATCTCGTTAGAATGCAACACCATCAACTACCAGCACTGGCGCTACAATCAATGAAGAACTGATATGAGAACAAGAGGACATCAAAGACAATCACCCAGAATAACACTATCCAGTGCCACCCATCAGGCACGGGAACGTCAACTATTCCTCCCCACAACGCTTGACGGCAAAAGTGGAAGAAGATGATGATAGTTCTGTAATGTGCTTGCCTGCTAAGACAGTGGTGAAGGTTGAAACTCCAGCACAGACAGGACATTTGTTCTGACCAATATGGCTCTGGTGTCCGCCTAGCCTCATACACATGCCAGTGTCTGGGAAGGCAAGGCCATGAGGCAGCACACTGGCCGCTCCACCTCATATGTCATGGCTTAGAATATGTGTTCATAAATAAATACACACTTGTAATGTTTGGCACTCATAGAAGTAGGGGTAAGAATTAGAGACTAGAGTACGCACTAGACAGCATACAAATTTAAAACTATAGTTACTGACCGGGATTCAAACCTGTCACCTCCAAATGAGGTTGGTAACTATAGTTTTCATGTTTTATGTTGTCTAGTGCGTCCTCTAGTCTCTAATTCTTACCCCTGCTGCTATGAGTGCCAAACAATATGCGTATATTTATTTATGAACAGTCTTAGTTGCCTCAAAGGGTTCCCCAATTGATTTTCTAGAATATGTGGTTTTACAATGGCATGAAAAACGGAGTCAATTTTTCTTGTTCACTTCTTTCTATTAAAAAAGTTTGGGGAAGACAAAGATAAATGTCTGGATGGCTTGGCTACATGGCGTTAATCAGGGCAAGAATGCAGAACTGATCCCAGACTCTCAGGACCGTGTGAGATGGTGCATCATGGCTGCCCACAACTAGTGGCATGGCACATGATGATGGGGAGGAAACATGTATGGCTAGAATGGTGAGCCGTGGTAGTGTAGTGGCTGGACACTTGCCTGGCGGTCTTGTGTTCAAGCCTCTTCTAGCAGGGTGGGCTTGCTGGTTGAACCAGGAAACGTCCTGGCAAGTCATGGCGGCTTCATGATGCTGACCCAGTGACCCACTGGGTGCTGGCGGGTCTATACATATATGGGTTTAGCACCATATGCCCCTTACAGGCAAGTAGCAGGGACCTAATATGAGAATGTGTATAGGCACTCATGTACAGTGTGGTTATTATTTGTCCATTCTGTAGAATTCTGGTTCTTGATGGAGGACTTATTAAAGAGATGGACACCCCATCCAGCCTGCTGGCCAATCACAGCTCTGTCTTCTACTCCATGGCCAGGGAGGCTAACCTAGTCTGATCACAGCCTGCAACATCCAGTCAAGCTACAACATGTTGCGTTTGGTTCCACTTTAGTTTCTACTGAGAATTCCAAGCTGTTTTGTATGTGTGTGTGTGCGGGTGAATGTGTGCGCACGCGCGCCTGAGAGAGAGAGTTAGTGAGAGAAAAGGAAACAAATCCTCTGTGTGTGTGTGTGGTTGGAGGAAACAACACCTCTATGTGTGATAGAAGATTTGTATTGGAGTCATCTGATAATTTACTCTGTCGTTTATCGTCGTCATGTTAGTCAGTCAGGAGAATGGCATTGAAGTCATCAGATCATGCATTCTAATGTTCTCATCTACACCATCATCATCATCAAGTTAGTCAGTCGGAAATGATTAAAGGGTTTGATTGTTGCCGAACTAATATTATTTCCGAAAATACAAAAGATATAACCAGGAAACTTGATGACAGGACACACACACAGAGATACAGTTGGATATTTCCACCAAAGTCTCCATCATCATCATCAGGAACAACCACAACAAGAATACCTATTCTGAGGAAAACATTCGCCAAGACTGGGAAACAGAAGTACGGAACTGAAAAGGGGTGTTGAAAAATAACAAGATAATGAAATGAAATGTAGAACAGAAAAATGTCTGTATTGATATATAATACATATATATACATTCATATCTAAACATACATATGTGAATGTGTGTGTATGCAAATATACCTACATACATGCTTAGGTGTGTTGATTTTTTAGACTTGTTTTATACTTCTGACTTGTGTAAAATAATGTAGTGCCGAATCAATTGATTTACAATATGTTTTGTGTTTCTATTCATTCACAGTCATTTGTTCTCTATTAATCAGACAATCATGCATGTTTTCTGTTTATTCACAATCAGTCATAATTTTTCTCTCATATTGTACAATCGCCGGTCTCTCTGGCCGAGGGGTTACAACACTTTCTCCATAATCCCGTTTATCACGCAGAGTCTCGTAGCGGGCGAGAACTGGGAGCGGTTCTACCCCCGCTGGTGACCTGCAGGATAACTGAGCCAGCCGCTCAGACTGCAATGGCAAACTACTGAGCGTAATCTTGCCAAGAAATCAACAGACAGCTGAAAGATGCTGCTGTCGACAGCGATGTCCTGTAAAAGATATGCGAATTTAAAAAAAAAACAAATTGTACAATCAGTCATAATTTCTCTCTCATATTATACAATCAGTCATAATTTTTCTTTCATATTTTACAATGTCATAATTTTTCTCTCATGTTTTACAATCAGTCATAATTTTTCTCTCATATTGTACAATCAGTCATAATTTTTCTCTGACATTTTACAATGTCATAAATTATTTTGACTAGCTCACAATCAGTCACAATGTAAACATAATCAGTCTTACATGTTTTTATGTATTCATATTGTACAAAAATAAGAATAAATTCACAGGCAGTGACAGACACTTGTGACAGACACAAGAGGGCAGCTGACATCCCAAATCCCAGCAGTTGGTATCTCTGTGTATTGTGTAAGCATAATTAAACCCAGCAACCATCATTATCGTGTGGCAGGTCCTGTGCAGAACAAGGCACTGATCACGACGTTTCAAAAAGCCTCTTGATCTCTGGCCATTTCCCCTGCCTTGTACACCCTCATGACATAGCTGTCTGCAGTGTCTCGTGTCCACCCACATGCTGGTTGACCCCTGGTTTGTACACCCTCATGCCCCAGGTGTCTGCAGTGTCTCATGTCCACCCACGTGCTGGTTGATCACTGCCTCGTCCACCCTCATGCCCCAGGTGTCTGCAGTGTCCCATGTCCACCCACGTGTTGGTTGACCCCTGGTTTGTCCACCCTCATGCCCCAGGTGTCTGCAGTGTCCCATGTCCACCCACGTGTTGGTTGACCCCTGCCTCGTCTACCATGAACCAGGCCTTCCATCACCGTTCTCCCCCAGCCACTGTGATGTTTATGGCCATAGTATTTCAGATTGCCAGACATGACACTGTTTATGAGGCACTTGGTTTTGATGTTCAGATCTGGTAGAATGTCTATATTTGTCTGGTATACTCTCTCACCTCCATCTACTCATTTCCCTGGTCATCTCTTAGTGCCAGTCTGTGCCTGTGAATGTAATTCTTGTGTTACTTTGATATATATATATATGGCAGATGTGTACCACAGTTAAAAGGTTAGGGGAAGTGAGCCTATACATGTGTACCATGGCAAACTCCAGCTGGATGTCCAACACACAAGTGAACTAGGTGCCACTGCTGCTCTTGCTCCCCTCTAGCGGTGTCACTGGTATGTGTGTGTGTGTTTGTGTAAATGTGGTAGTTTGATATTTGTATTCACCAACACTGCCAGATTCTGTCACTGTGTGACAATTTTGAGAATGTGTTTGTGTGACAATGTTGAGAAATATGTTTCTATCACCATGAGACAACCAGATTATTGTAATATGTTTTCTCCCCCTCCACCATACATTGGTTGCTCAAAGTGTTGATGTGTTTGCTCACATGAAGTTTATACATAATGAGCCGACATTGAACGTACATAATGTGCCTGTGGATACATCACATGAGACGTATCTGACTGTGTTTCTGTATAGGTGATATGTTTTGGCAGCAATCATTCCAGTCCAGTTTTACATGTTATTTTGTTATATTTAGACAGTAATATGTTAGAGTTATAATTATGGGAGAAGAGAAGAATTCACAAGTTGGCTGCATTTTTTCTAGAAGATATGTTGTCTTATGTCAACATTATAACAGGAATAACAGCTGCATTTCAGAAAATGAAAAGTGTCTTATGCAATATGTCTATTATTGAATGTCAGAAAGAGAGTGTTGAAATGTTGTCAGACTTATTTTGTGTATGGAAGTGAATCATGAAACGTTCATTAAAAACTTGGAAACAACGGAAATGTGATTTTTTAGACGAATGTTGTGAGTACCTTGGACTATCAGAGTAACTAACGATGACTGCTTGGAAGAGGTTAATGAAACTAGAACGTTGTATGCAAGTATAAGAAAGAGACAGACAACTTTATTTGGTCATGTGGTTAGACAAGAGGCTTTGGAAAACATCGTGACAACCGGACAGATCAATCAGAAAAGAGGCAAAGGCAGTGCAAGAGAAATGATGTTGGATGGACTGAGACGGTGGCTTGGGGGAGACAAAAGAGACAAACAGCTTTATTTGGTCATGTAGCCAGAGGAGAGGCTTTGGAAAACATGACAGCCGGAAAGATCATCATGCTGCTCATGGTCATGGGGTGGGCACCACTGGATTCTTGAACGGTTCGGCCCGCTGAACGGGCTGTAAATGCCCACGCACTTCTCTGCTGCTTTACAACAGATCCATCTGTTTAGATGAGCACTTCGGGGTTGTCTGAGTGTTCATAGATGAGCGTGTTGACCTCTGCATTGACAGCGGCAGGGTTCTGCTCTTTGCACCGTCTGTCGAGTGTGATAATGCAGAAGAAGGTGCACTTAAAAGCTGGAGGCACAGGCACCCATTCCTTGCCGGGGTTGATATTGGTGGCAAGACTGCAGACCTGTCTGACGACATCTTCCGACGAGCTCTCCAGATCTTGATCCTGTGGTTCATTTCCAGGAAGCCAAGGAGGTATTTCATTGCTACACAGCTGGTGTCTGTCGTAGCAACGAGATGTTTAAGAAGTGTTAATGCTTGAGAACATTGGGAGATGAAACGAGTAGCTCAGATTGCTGTAGGAAAGTCAGACCTGTGCAAGGTCATAATCACATTGGATCGGGAATGCAGGGATTGGCCGGCAGGTTGCACTAAATATTAGGGGGGGGGGGGGGGGGCGCACCATGGACCACTAGGTACAGACAGCCTACAGCTTCACGCAACCCAGCGTGAAGATGAGAAGATTGAGAATCATGCCTTGCATGAAAATTGCGAGGTGAGTTGCGGAGCAGGAGGCAGCGACTCCTGCAAGCAATCAGTTGAGCTTAACCACCGTCGAGTTGAGACGTGGTACTTAGCTCCGTAGCACGGCCACAAAATGTGCCGCCACATCTTTGGTTAGGTTGCTTAGTTATCGTGAAGTTATTGTAGACTCTAGGTATTGTGTAAATGTAACCGATATGTGGTGTAAATGATAGTATGTGTTGTTAAATACAAGGAGTCGAAAGGAAGATGTAAATTCGAGCTGTGTCCTGTTGTTTGATTTAGTTGCGTTGAGTTGGCTTAAAGAATTAGCTGTTGTGAATTTTGCAGTACCGGCGCTCAGAGAACATTCACGATGCACCAAACTAATATATATGTGACGAACGCCTTAATTAGAACCTCAAGCCACAAGCATGCATAACAGATAGCCAGCTGTAAGTGTGATTGATCCAACGAGCTTCAGGGTCAAGGGTCGCGAGCAACATTATATTACATCTCGCGCCACATACAAGCAAACATACACTCGTCAAGTCACCTGCGAACACCAAATATAAGATTGCTGGCAAGCTACAACAAACATTCTGTCGCTGGCAGAGGGTGTGTTAAACAATTGATCCACGACAATTTGCGACCAGGGGATCTAATCATCTACACGGGTGGCTCTGTTAGTTGTAGTTCCTTTACAGGAAGTCGCAGTCAACATCAAAATGTTTTGCTGTTGTGATCTCTTTGCATGTTTACCTTCAGTAGTTTGCCATTGATTTCTGAACAACCAACATCCATTCAATTTCGGTGGGAAAAAAACTTGCCATCTGCTGCCAAATCGCCCGCAGCTGTGTTTCGAACGCTGGTATATGGAATTACGAACTGCGCCCGTAACACCTTCGCCACGGAGCCGGCGGGTGGCTCTGTGCTAAGTGGTAAAATAAGTGCCTGAGGTTTGGTGTAGGAGAGTCTGGCTTATGATACCACAACATCTTGTCTGAGAGTGGAGGCAGCGTTTTTCCGCTGGCTAGAAGACAAACAGCACACACATGTCGTGATTGTAACGGACTCACAAAGAATAATGAGAAAGGTGAAGACAGGCAGAGTGGCAGGCTTCCATTCAACAATCAAAACTAACGTGCATATGCTGGTTCTGTGGGAAACGAACAGATTGAAACATTGGCTGTGTCTGCACTACTTGGTAGGGTATGATAAGACAAATGTGGTCGGGCCCTTTGAAATCTTGTGTACGGTGCAGAAGAACAGATATATCATCATGGCTTGGAGACAACGGTGCTGCAAGGAGTGACCAGAGGGTCTAACTCACACTCAAAACTCCGAGGAAAGGCCGGACGGACACGTAATCAGACGGCTACTGGTACCAGTCGGTCTCCCTGGCCTTGGCGTTAGCGTCTTTCTCCGTAATCCCGTAAACTCTCGTGAGTGACGTGATGTGCGCGAGAATTGGTAGCGGTTCTCGCCGCGTCGGTAACTTACGGGGTATGTGAGCCGGTCGCTCAGAAAGCAATGGCAAACTACTGAACGTAATCTTACCTAGTACAGCAGCTGAAAAATGCTGGTGTTGACTGCAACGTCCTGTAAGGGATATGCAACATTTTTAAAAAACTAATACCATTAGTATTGGGACTCTTCGCTGGCTGTTGAATGCCTGAGCACGTGTGCTGTGATGTCGGTTCTTGGCTCAACAACTCAGCTCACCACACGGTATGGACTATATGAAGAAGATGGCCCACAACTTTGTCACAAATGGAATTCCCCATTTATCGCGAGGCACGGGATAGCACCGTAAGTAAACACGAAGAAGAAACGATCTATGTCTGCCTGCAGTCTTCTTCATGTTATAGAGAGACATGTGCTTCTGCTCAATGTGAAAGAAACTTGAGAACAACATGAAAGTGGAGTGGATAGAATCACATTTGCTATTCAACTCCATGTGTGTGGTTTATTTGTCTAAAGTCGTCGGAGCGCATGAGTTGTTTCCAAGTATGTTGCCCATGTTCTCTTGACAGTTTACTAATATAATAGTAATAATAGTTAGTATTCCCTTCTTCTTCAGCGTTCCGAGCCATTGAGGTTCTTTGCTGCAGATACAAGCCGTCTCCTTTCGTCTCTCTGATTGACCTTCTCTTGCCAGTCGTTGATTCCAAGTGATTGTAGGTCTGTATGTATATTATCTCTCCACCGTCTTCTTGGTCTACCTCGGAGTCTACGGTCATTTATTTCCTGAGTAAGCAAGTTTTGTTTCCCTAATAATATCTTCCATTCTTTCTATATGCCCCAGCCATTGTAGTCTATTAGCCTTCATGATACCAATGATTAGCGGGGACTTAAACAGATCATAAATATCTTTGTTACTTCTTCTTTTCCACTCTCCACTTTGTGTATCCCTAATGGGTCCAAAGATGCGTCTTAAAACTTTGTTCTCAAAGGTTTGTAACAAGGCTTCGTCTCCTTTCGTTGTACTCCAGGTTTCAGAGCCATACAGCACAACTGGTCTGATCAGTGTTTTGTATATTGTGATTTTGGTGTTACGAGATAGCGCATTTGATTTTAGTAGATTACAATATATAATATCCACCTTTCACAGCCATTTGGTAAACTGGATACAATATATAATGTCCATCTTTCACAGCCATTTGGTAAACTGGATACAATATATAATGTCCATCTTTCACAGCCATTTGGTAAACTGGATGCAATATATAATGTCCATCTTTCACAGCCATTTGGTAAACTGGATACAATATATAATGTCCATCTTTCACAGCCATTTGGTAAACTGGATGCAATATATAATGTCCATCTTTCACAGCCATTTGTTAAACTGGATACAATATATAATGTCCACCTTTCACAGCCATTTGTTAAACTGGATACAATATATAATGTCCACCTTTCACAGCCATTTACATAGTATCATTATTCTTCAGCCTTCCAATGTGAGGGACGATGGCTCAGAATATATGCCTTATTGACATGAAGGCTTTTCCCTTCTATTGTTATAAAAACCATACCGGAGGGAAAAGTCGCAGGAAGACAAGCAAGAGGTATACAACGATACACGTGGGAAGATAACACCAAGGGATGAGCGAATAACATTTTGTGGTCAGTACAGCTACAGCGAGAGAGAGAGAGCGAAAGAGAGAGAGAGAGAGAGAGGAGGGAGTTGGGTATTCAATAAAGGAAACCTTAAATGTGGAGATGACATTTGTCTAATTAATGTTGGAAATATCGTATCACGCAATGACTAATGCCCTTTATTGCCTTGTTCTTATTCGTACCTTTCAGATGCCATGTGGTTCGAGGGCACCTTTGGCCTCATCATGCCCCAGTCCGGCTGCCCCGACGGATATTTCTGGAAGCACGGAACGCGATCCCAGTTGCTGAATTTCTTTGGGAACTCTGTGTCATGCATTAACGAGAGCGCCTGCCATTTCTATAGTAATGCTCTCACAATTCGGTTTCAAATGTTTTAACGTAGTTTCCTTTTGCGTGTCCCAACGCTACTGAATCATGTCTTTCTGACTTGATATGTGTATGTTTGCGTGTCCGAATGCTACTGAATCGTGTCTTTCTGACTTGATGTGTGTATGTTTGCGTGTCCCAACGCTACTGTGTCTTTCATACTTCATGTGTGTATGTTTTTGTTTTTGTTTTTCTGTTTCGAGTATTACATTAATGGTTATGCCACTGTATGTGTATATATAATAGGGACGGTCCAAAGAAGTTGTTTCCGTGGTTGAGAAGTGTAACTCACTTAAATGTTCTCTGCTGACTGCAGCCTTGTGGATTTATACCATACGCCGATCAGTTTGATTTATTTGTTGCCTTCCTGTCCTTGACTTGGGGACGTAACTTTCAAGCACCTCAGAAGTCAAAGTGGGTTCGCCTGATGGTGAGGGACACTGGTAATAGGGACAGCTAATCCACACGCAAACGTCAGTTCTGTGCACTCCCTACTTGTAGCAAGTGTGTGGAATAAGCTCAAGGTCAAAGCGGGCGGGGGGGGGGGGGGGGGGGGGGGAATAGAATGTCAGAAAGAGATTAACGAAATGTTATATAGAACTTGTTCTGTTGTATGGCAGTGAATCATGGAAAGTGAACAAACACATTAGATTAGATTAGAAGCAATGTAAATATCGTTCTTGAGACGAATGTTGTGTAAACCTTAGACTACAAGGGTAACTAATAACGATCGCCTGGAATAGGCTAATGAAACTAGAACACTATATACAATTGTAAAGAAAGAGCCAAACAGCTTTCTTTGTAATGTGATGAGAAGAGTTGGATTGGAAAACATCGTGACGACTGAAAAGATCGATGGGAAGAGAGGCAGGGGCACTCAGAGAGAAATGATGCCGGATGGACTGAGACGACGGCATGAAGGAATATCATCAAGAGAATTGATCCACAATACCAACGACCGAGATCTGTGGCTAGACATTGAATAGGCAGAAGTATGGTAACCACATGATATAACCGCCACGCAAATGATTATGACGATGATCACAAACAGAGGTCGGAGACAACATTGCTGATGTACATAACTTTCAAGTCAATGAAAGAAGAAGAACAGAGGCTAGGCTATAGCACGTTATTCATCTCGTTATTTGAAACCAAAGGATTACTGTTTGTGATTGTGATCTTTCAGTTTCCTAGCTAAGTTGTCTTTTTTGTTCGCTTGTTTG